>JAJHPC010000009.1:7550201-7632635 GCA_024447665.1 Juncus inflexus | reverse complement strand
CTTATTTTACAAAAAGTAAACAGACAAACACACATTTATTTATACTACAAAAACTGAAACAAACTACAGAAAGTAAATAAATAGGGGCCTGTAAACATTTAAAGCTTCCAAGAGAACTTTTCTCCAATCAAGAACTATCTTCTCCTTCCTCCATAGACATAACGCAACTCTCTCTATCATCTCCATTATTATCCTGCCTTCTTCCCCTTCTCACCTTCCTCTCTATTTTAACAACATAATACTCTCTAAACTGCACCTCCACTCCCTAAAAAATAATAAAAAATAACAAATAATAATAA
This sequence comes from Juncus inflexus, assembly GCA_024447665.1. Lineage (NCBI taxonomy): Eukaryota > Viridiplantae > Streptophyta > Magnoliopsida > Poales > Juncaceae > Juncus > Juncus inflexus. The sequence goes on along the minus strand of JAJHPC010000009.1, from coordinate 7,632,336 downwards.
TAATAATAATAATAATAATAATAATAATAAACTAAACAAATAAATAAATAAATCTCACATGAGTTTCTGCGAGTTCTTGCAAATGCTCCATAACCGCCTGATTATCAACCAGACGATACTCATGCATAGTCCATGATACGCAGGGCCCAACTGGCAGCGGCTGATTAATATTATTATTATTCCTCTGAAAGTTGAAGACTCGTTTAACTGCCACCTGTCGGTCGTCGTCTTCTGAAATTACCGCCACCTCAGCGCCTTTCATCCTCCAGACTCCAGATACAGTCGGCCTGACTAAGTTTCGTCCTCTTAATGGCACGACGGGCCCCACAGTAGTGAAATAGTATTTCTCATCATCATCATCATCATCATCCTCACCTAAGTAAAAAAATGTGTGAAAAATAGTATAATGGTGTGTAAAATAGTACGTTGGTGAGTAAAACTGGAATGTTAGTCAGATGAAATAATATAATATTGTCTAAAGTAATACTTCTCATCATCGTCATCCTCCCCTGAAGAAAAAATCATGGAAAGAAATAATATAATGTTGTGTAAAATAGTATATTGGCTAGTAAAATGGAATATTGTTGAACCTGGTAATTCCCAAGGGTCGAAAAACCTGAGGTCGATTTGGGGGTAAATGTAGTCAGGGAGAGGGAGAGGAATCGACAGCATTCTTCTGGCTAAGTATTGAAGAACGAGCTCTGATTCGCTCGGCATGAATCTGAATCCGTGCGGTAGATAAATGTTGACTCCATTTACATTCACATATCTAATCTGCACCATTTTTGTATATTAAGAAGATTATTATTTTTTTTTTTGGTGTGGGATTAAGGGGGGATAAGCGGGGGTATTTATAGGGGGGAAAAGGCGAGGGGCGAGAAATGGCGTGTAAGTTTTTAAAACGCCAGTGAGATTAATTTGTCTGCTTTAGAGTGCTTTTTCGTGTGATTATCTTCTCATTTGTGCTTCTTTTAATGGTGATTATCTTTGTTTCCTTTTTTTTTGGATTTTAACTAGGTGAGGTTTTGTGTGGTGTAATGCTGTTTGAAATGTTAAAATGGGAGAGTAATAGATTAGTGTTTACTGGTTTGAATGTTAAATCTGGTAAAAATAAATTAGTAGTGTGTAATTAATTGGATAGTATTAACATATACATAGTATTATCGTATATTATAGAGGATCCAATTTTACGATAATAATTTTTGTACTAGGTTTAAATTATAATACGTGGTTATATGATTGTATTTGTAGTGTCCGTTGATCGGTGGGGTTTTTGGATATAGTTACAGGCAAATCTTTTTGGTTAGATATAATCGACAAAATATTACTTTAGACATAATCGACAAAATATTTCTTTACACATAATCGGCAAATTTTTTATTTATACATAATCGACAGAGTTTTCTTTATACATAATCGACAAAATATTTCTTTAGACATAATCGACAAAATAATTCTTTTGACATAATCGACAAAATATTACTATAGACATAATATGATGATGTATATGAATGAGCAATGATTGGTAATAAATTGTCGTTACGTATCCATAATCGACAAATTATTTCTTTTCTTCTTCCTTTTTTAACGCTTTTTACTTAATTGCTTATGTATTATTATTGATTGACCTTTTTTTATCATTTTTTTTGTCAGATGAGAAAGATTCGTCATAAATCTTGCATGGAGGAACTCGATATATCCTTTCGTCTATGATCCGTTTTTGTAGAAAAAGTTGTAGTTGAAATGGCCTCATAATTGTCAGTGACATATTTGTATATCATCGCTACATTATTATATTCTTTCTCAGCATTTTTTAGATGCATATAGATTTTTATTATTTAATATCATAATATTAGTAAAAAGATCTTTGAAAAATAACTAAATTATCATTGCAATTCACATTTCTCTCTTTAGTAGCAGTTTGTCCCACGGTAGTAAAGTGAAGAGTGAAGATTCATTAATTACCTTTTTCCTTTAACCAACAAAATTTGGTACACTAGGCGAGTTCCATATATATCAAATAACTAAAATGTATATAGGTTGCTTCTAAAAGTAAATAATACCATATATGCATGGATAAGTGAAAAGTGCAAAATACTTTACAGTTAATACAAAAATGGAATCACATGTATATGCCTGCTTAAGCGTGACTCTGTTGGTAGTATTTTGGAGTTTATATACTCAGATTATGTATTCGGCGTGTCGGATATTCGTTACCTTGCCACCACAAGGGAGTAACTTATTTTACCAACTAAGCCGTGATATATCCACAAGTTTGTAACGTTGCAAAAACGGACACATTCAGTGAAATACAGGGCAGCAGTATGTCTTTTTCTGTGGGCAAGTTTGAAAATAATTCTCATAAAAAATAATAATATTATCATTTAAAAAAAAAGTAGAAATTTGATTTTCATATGGGCTTAATTTCATTTTTTTGAAATATATATATGGACTAATATGCATTATGGGCAGGAACAATGTCAACTTGGCCCCAACGCGGTTGTTGCAACCCTAAAATGATGAAATTGGACTTTAAAAAAAAACGGAAAGATAAATTGAACCGATAATACCTTGAAATAGTAGAATATGTTTAATGCAATATCATGTCCAAATTTTAGGGTCTCCATTACCTTATTTATCAATGCAATCGCTGTCAAAAATTCTGTTACCAAAATGAAGAAAAATTAATTTAGGTACTATGGCAGGAAACATTTTGTTAATAGTTTTAATAATTAAGAGGCTGCTCATAGGCTTGTTGGAATAGATCTCCGTATCCACATGCTCCTTCCGTTAGAAGAATTGGTTTATCATTCTTGCTAAAGAAAATATTTGTACTATCTTTGGTGTAAAATGGGAAAAAAGCCTTCGAACTATAAATTTTGATGTTATTAAATAAGCTAAAGAAAATATTGTGGAAAACTAAATGCTTATTGTACTAGCAACAAAAGCCCTAACAATTTTTATGAAATTAATAAGAAAAAGAGTCATACAATCTTCGGTTGTTACTAATCGTAACAACAAGCACACTGCACGCTACAAGAAAGAATATGTGTAATACTCTAGAAATTCAAATAAAAAGGTTTACTAATTTAGAAAAGAAAGAATAGGTGAAAATTTTGTAACAAATGACAATTTGTTTGAAGGTTAAAGTCCTATAAAAAATAAAGATAAAAAGAGTTCATGATTCAGGGACATATCTTTGAAGACAAAAGGTCGAAAGACACGAAAGATTTTAAAAAATTAAAGCATGGAAAAAAAATTACAATTTTATTTATTTAACAAAAATCCCAACTCATTAAAACTTGTTTAGAACCCAACAAATGTTGCAATTTGTGAGGAATATGAGAATTTACGCGATAGTATTGTACTTGAAATTGATTAATGGAAATTCCGCGAGAGATGTTTCAGCTCTCCGTATTATCTAAAAAAAAGGAACATGAGAATTTCTAAAACTGACAAACTTTGCTGAACACTCAAATAAGCCCAAAATCCCATATTGAAGAAACTTATATAGTGAAAAGAAAAAATAACGAAAACATATCTAAATACTAATAAAATTTGGAGATCAAACAGAAGCATTTTTAAGGAATAAATATTCATATAACCGAAAATTTCAAAATAATTAGTATCACGCTTGGTTTCTCTTCCAGTCATATCACCATAGAAGGTTGCATGAGCATTGTCCCACTCCCATTGTCGAGCCCGTACAGATCCAGAATAACAAATAAAAACCCCCAAAAATGCAAGAGAAAATACTCCACAAAAATCCATTTCTTATGTGTGATTCCTATATTATTTTCTCTAGTAAATGACATGATTTTGGGTCCTGGTCTATTTATTTAAGGCCATAAATTAGAAGGTTGATAACAAAGGAAAGTGAGTGATTTGATCAATAATTGTAGTATTTTCTTGGATTTCAAAATCTCTTAATATGGAAAGATTTCTAAAGAAGATCAAATATTGTTGATTGAACTTCCAAATGAAGCGCCTGATTTGGGGTGCAATTAAGTCATCCTTTTTCCCTTGATTAATGATTCCACATTCAAAGCTCATTTCTTAATGTAAATGCTTCGAATGTTAAGAAGGTAATCAGTCATCAGATTTAACATTCAACATGATATTTAACAAAAATTATGCAACATAATGGAAATGAGAGAGATTAAGAAGGAATTTATTTATCTTTGCTTGATTACATGAGAGGTTTACATAGATATTTATAATAATGAAACTAGCTGTTAAAAACTCAATTGGGATTTGAGTTCTTTGCCATACAATTCCTACAATTGTAAGATAATACAATTCTATCTTTCTATACAATACAAATACTTATTATCTAAACTATCTTATTACCCCCCATCAAGCCTAACTGGTGTAGGAAACACCGTTAGTTTCTCACGAAGAAATTTGAACCGCGGAGAAGGAAGCCCTTTGGTGAGTCCGTCCGCGATCTGATCCTTTGTATGAAATATACAAGGAGTCATTTTGCGGCCACAAGGTCTCGAATAAAATGAAAATCTAATTCAATATGTTTGGTTCTGGCATGAAAAATGGGGTTGTGAGTGAGATAGGTGGCGCCCATGTTGTTGTACCAGAGAGTGAGAGGATGAGGGAGAGATATGTGAAGTTCCCATATAAGGTATTGGAGCCAGGTGATTTCCATGATGGCCATGACAAACGAGAAACCGTTGGTAGCTTTTTGGACGACCAAGATACGAGATTAGGTCCTAAGAAGATACAGTATCTTGTCATAGATTTCGATCGTCGGGGCAACCATCCCAGTCAGAATCAGAAAATGCTTGAAGAGTGAGTTGAGAAGTGGGATGAAGAAGAAGGCCATGGGTAAGAGTGCCTTTTAAGTAATGAAGAATTCGTTTAACGGCAGCCTAATGAATGTCAGTTGGGCATGCATGAATTGTGAAACCTTGCTAACCGTGAAGCTAATCTCAGGTCTACCATACTACGATAGATGGTAGAGTTGTTGGAAAACCCATAATCACGTACGTTACATGCGCAGCGGAACCTACGGGTTCGCTCCTTGCTCTTCTTAGGAACGAAGAATGATCGCTCGTAAGTTTTAAAGTTAGAGAACCTCTACTCATATCCATGCGAACTTCAGACAGATGGAATAACCAGACTTAACTAGATGAGTCCGGATAAACTTCCGAAATTACCTCACAAAACGCTTTCTCTCTTTCTATATTACGACAGTCTCTAAGGCTTTAGAATTGTGTGTAAAATAGAAGTGGGCTGTCCCTTTATTTATACTGGAGAGGGAGGCGAACGATTGCTCATTTACCATAACTGAAAACCTAATTTTCTACGTATATTCCGTTCAGAATGAAACCCTTCCGTTCAGAACGGAATACAATTTCCAAAACTGCGGAAACCTAGCTGCCAAGAAACTGGCACCTTCCATTTAGAACGAAAGTATTCTATTTTGCACAATCAATCATCCAATGATTGATTATTTCGTTCACCAATTTATACATCTCATGTATAACTGTTTTAAGGTATTTTCATCCCGTATTAATGGAGTTCGCTATGTGACCGTGTAGGTTCCATTTAACGCTGACAACGATCTTGTAAAGATCGTAAGTCATGAGTAACCTCTAGGCTGATGTCATGACTACCCATGTTAAATGAAATTATCTGCGATCATAAACCCATCTGAATAGACGTTTGTTTATTCCTTTTGTTCTATGATATATGTCTTGATCATAAGGCACGGTAATGTGTCATCCTTGAGTTTGATCAAAGTCTCTTTCCTGATCGAGAATTAGACTCAGTAAATACAAAATGATTTTAACAACACATGTTAGTCCATTTTGAGCATGACCATATACTTCCTTTAGTCCTAGTTCATCAGGGGGCCCAGAGATATCTCCCTCTTGACGAGGGGAACAAAGACCATCTTGATCACTCACATACCTCGTCATGACTCAGTGAATACCTAATGATGACCCTAATGATTATCTCGTTAGGGATGACCTAGGATCATATTAAAGTATGTAATTCAACATACATGAATCCATAGTGACCTTAGATCATAGGAACAAACAAACTATTCATATGAGAATCACTAATGACATATACCATGCATATTCTCATAGTGTGGTCAGTCCATTACGTGTTCTCTAACACGTAACTATATTCCAAACTTATCGTCTCTATATCCATGATCAAGAGAACATGATTATCCAGCCTGCCAATATACTAGTGTGGATATGTAGCTTCTTAACTGAAGTATGCTTGTCTCTATAAATATCCTACATCTATCTCACTATGACAGTTTAGAATGTCATTCATTGGTTCACAATTCTACTATCAGAATCACGTATTCTGATGCCATGAACCCGAAGTGTCCTTCATGGTCGATCTAATATATGTAAATATATTAGTCACTCATACACTCATTCATATATGAACTGAATAAGCGTTGTTCTCATAATCTATAGGCAACATGACCGTCATGTTCTAATAGCGTTAAATATATACGTATTAGATTATAGATATTTACATTTCAAACTTGTAATGTCTACTATTGATCTCTATCATTAGTTGAGAATTTTCTGAAACAGGGTATTTGTATCTTTGTTGCTCTATTCTGAGTGATTCTTTGTTCGCAACATAGTTCGTCAGACTTTAAGAGCACTCGAGACTACTCTTAGTTCCAAGATCAAGTTTTGATTTAAGCATATCTATCGTCTGCTTCTAAAGAGACAATATAATTTTGTTTCAGTTACAGTATTTTGTTTGGAACTCTTTCTAAATTACTGTATTCAAAATAAACGAATTGCGATAATGATCCGTGTTAGGAAAGTGTAATCTCTAACCACTACCTAGCTCCTCATAGATCGGAATATGTTAGTTCTTTATAAGAACTTAGATATTTATTTTAGTCAACAAATGACTATCATTTGCACTCTTATGCTCCATGCATATTGCACAAATACATTGTATGGCTTGAAGAATTCAATGAATGGATGATAAGCGTATGTCTTCATTATATGAACGTCATACGCAAGAATTCTTTCTTGCAATATTGAACTCCTTCAATATATTGTTGAAAACATAGAATCCAATTCATATGTCTTTCATCATTCATATTAATGCCACAGACAAGAGCTCTTTCTTGTATATCGAATATTCAATATATGGTCAAAGGTATAGAATCCAATTCATGTGTCTTTCATTATTCATGTGAATGTCATAAGCAAGAACTCTTTCTTGCATATTGAACATTTTAATGTATGACTGAAAGTGTAGAATCTCATTCATATGTTCTTTCATCATTCATATGCACACCATCAACAAGAACATTCTTTGCATATTGAATTCTTTCAATATTTCACTAATGTACTTTGTCTAACAACCATAAGTGTATATAGACTTCAACTCCCAGCTATTAGGATGGTGTAAGTCTGTTGTTATAATACATGAGATTTTTATGCTCCCACTGAATTTCTTGAAACTGAGATGGTCTTATCTATTTTGATAAAGCTAAATTCTGCAATTTTCTTTGTAAAATAGATTTATCTTCAGATGTCTGCTTTTAATCCATTAATAAATTCTAAAGCAAGTAACCTTTTCCCAGAATTCTCGGGATCATATAAACTTTTACCATGTATCAAAGATACATCCACAATTAGGTTCCTGTAAAGGAAGGTCAGTTTTTATATTCTTGTTCCATTATTCACAATCGCATTGTACTATGGAGGTTAGAATTTATAATAGTATCAAGTGAGAAAGTCTTTTACTATAGCCTATATATAGCTACTTTCCTTGCTATTGTTAGGTTATCCATATCCTTTATGCAATGGTCGTCAAGTCATTGGATACTCCAATCAAGTTCCAAACTTGACTTCTTGTACATGGGTTGCATCTCAGCTCTCATGGTCCAACCATTGACTCTTCACAGAATCCTGGGTAGAAAGTCGGCTCATCTTCTATGAGCACTTACGAGAGATCATATATCTCGGCCTAATGTCTACTAGGTCTGTGTGGAGGACCTTATATTTCAAGCATAGCCTTATCAACTACTTGATAACCTCATTAATGGTTCATCACTAGTATGTGGACCTCGAACCTTTCGAGATGTATTACACTTCCACTGGTTCTTTAGGAGATGAAATCTCTTTTAAAGAAGTCTAGATTATGAGTAGCAAACAATTTGAACTCGTAATGTATGTAAGACAATATGAAATTGACATTCCACAAATATTTCCAAGATTGTTGTATTGACGCCGTCAACCTTTTGACATGAGTCGTATTTAAATCTTTGAAAACAACTTGAGACTATCCCAACCCATTTCACATATGATGATATTTAGTATTTAGTATATTCAAGGGTATAAAACTTTAAGGATCTCGGAGGATCTGTTTGACTTGTTATAGACTGAATCTTATCCAATACATCTTCTTTAAGTACACATCGTGAGATTTTGCATATAGAACTAATTGTGAAACCCTTTTCACAATTTTTAAGATAATTATCAAACTATTGACTCAAATACTTGCCACATCGAACCGATTGAAGTGCTCTTATTATCTTGTCAAGGCAATATCGAATTCCATTCTTAAATGCTTTGAACATTTCAATGATTTTGTGTTACATTAAGTAAACCTTTTAATAGAAACAATTTAAGACGAAATATTGATATCCCTATTTTTAGTAGGCATGCCTGTCGTCTCTCTTGCATTTATATGCATGGGTCTTAACAAGGCATAAGCCAACTCATCAGTTTTTGTGATGGTTGCCCACTCTTGTCATCTTGTTCGATAAATAAGATTCGCACGTCTCAATTGATCCTAGATCCATGAGTCTACCTTTCCATATAGGGTGGACTTTACAAATGTGATTCTTAACTTATAACTTAAATGACATTGCTAGAAGTATATGTCGTGAAATTCAATGGACTTATATTTAGCATATAATGGTTATTTTCTAAGTGAATATTTCAAATAGAAAAATATAGATTTTTTTATTATTCCAAATAATAAGTTTTACAACCACTTTAACGCTTAAAAAGAAATAATATTTATTTCATTACAAGTCCAGAATGGCTAAGTCAATAAAATCCTAAAGCTTATGTAGCAACACTTGCTTCATTCCACACTCGTGGATTGACTTCTCCTCTAGCTAATCTTCTACTTCTGAGTAATATCCTACACATTGAAAATGTGAGAATTACAGTAGATATCAAATATCCAAGTAAATGATTAGGAAGAGGAATACCTGAAATGATGGCTATTGATTCTTCTTCTTGACATATCTTACATCCTCCTCTCCGGTGATCACGCATAGAATATGCAATCATTTCTTCGGATTCCTCAGGTATAGGCAAACACTTTGCCTACACTCTTGAACGAGCTCTTCCATCCGGCTTGTTTTCTCGACTCCCTTTCTCTTTCTATCCTGAGGGCAGCAATGACAACTTTTGCCTCTAGGTCCCTCTCTGTAATTTAAGCATCATATGCAATTCCGAGATTGTCTTCTCCATTCGACGCCTATGATATTCAGTGATGAACAAATTAAAGCTCGGAGGAAGCGATCCTAGAATTAAGTTTATAGCGAATTCCCTTGATCAAAGGGGTTTCTAATCTTGGATATGTGAGTATCCACAGAGGAATCCCGAGCCATCTTGTTCGTGACTAAGAACTTGGTGATCTTGTAGCGCTGAGTACTAGCTTGCTTTTGGAATATTTCCTTTAGCGTCTTGATCATATCATAGGCATCTGGAAAACCTATCTGCTTCCGAAGCTTAGGTTTCATTCCTGCTAATATCATCCAGCCTACTTCATCAGAATCATCAATAAACTTCTGATAAGTGTCTTGATTGACTCTAGAAGTAGTCGAATGCGGTGGATTTAGGATGAGTGTCTCAAGAACGTACAACTTTTCTTTACTCTTGAGAACGATTCTCAGAGTCCTGAACTATTTAGGGAAGTTTGTGCCATCGAGCTTATCCTTCTCAAGGATAGATCACAAGTCCGTAAATTTCGAACTCATTCTACAAGTTTAGTATGCAATTTAAAATTAGAGTTCTCCTAATTTTGGTTCATATATTATACTCTCACTATTTTCTTCAAATCAATCACCTCCGGTAGTATTGATTCGGAAACTTCAATTAAATGAGGTTTTGTAGTAAGTCAAGATCCGTATTTCATTGAGCAGTAAGTGCGCTCTGTCGCAACCCTTAATGCTCAACTATTTACGTAGGAACACTTTCCAATTGCATCATATGCAACTCTTACTTTTATGGAATGATTATCTTATACTCAGTATATTATCCCATCTCTTGCCCTGAGCATAAGTCCGACTTCCTTGCTCAGTTAAGTTTAACCATGCATGAGTATTGGCAAATCAGTTTCCAGCACACTCAGCTCAGGCATGACCTATGCCGGTCACTACTTCCCGCGTGCCCCTTTCCAAAGACAATCCCCCACACGCCCAGCTCCGGCATGACCCATGTGGAGATCTGTCTGAGTACCGAGGGTTATAGTAACATGGGAGGCACTTCATTACTTAATATTCTGAAAGATTTTATTTTTAGATTTATAAATATAAAACATCACAGAAATTAAGTTAAATATGGTATGAGCCTATTCCTCACGAGCGATCAAAGGTTTCTAATACTAGATCTAGGTGTAATCTTGACATAATATATTTTCTAACAACTATCCTGTTGCTAGAAAAAGTAATTTATAATTTTCGACAACTCACTGGTTGGCATAATTACAACTTTGGACAACTCACTGGTTGCCATAGATATTAAATAGAATACAAGCATTCATACACAAGATTACATCACAGAACAATCACAGATCTAAGGCTTATACAATATTTTCTACTCAAATTTCATGTATAACAAAAATTAGGGTTTCTGCAAAAATCAGCCTTACTTCGTTCTGAATGGAACCATGCCGTTCAAAATGGAACCAACACAAAAAGCTTCTGACATAAATTCAGCCTATTATGTTTTGAACGGAACAGGCGCTGAAAATTATGTTTCCTTTTATTTTAGTTCTGTTTCGAAAACAGATTCCGAAAAACTATTTTTCGAAACTCTATGAAATCATAATATCTAATATTATATTCCTAGAAACTATTTTCATGATGTTTTGAAAAAATATTTTCAAAACTCTAAAATATAATATACTAGAATTTACTAAATTTTAAATATCACCGACGATTATTTCCTTAATGAATACTCTGATACCACTGTTGGAAAATCTGTAGTCTTGTATATTACATGTGCAGCGGAACCTATGGGTTCAACCTTGTTGTGTCTCGGACGTGCATAACGCAGTGAAAAACAAAAATATTCATCCAAAACCCATTCCGAGGATCCGTGCGTATCGGTTAAATTAAAGAAATAAATCTTAAAGATACCTTTCAGATTGCACTTAATCTGTGACGCTCAAATCATGTGTGTTGTCCATGCGCCTCTAAACTAGTTACCGTCCTAACAGATTTTTCGTCCGTCTAGGCCATCTAGGTCGGATCGTACAGAAGTCATCTACTGCACATACAATCGGTCTCCACCAAAACTCTCAACAAACCATTCTCATCTTCTTAGGCTGAATAGATCACAAGCGCCGAAAGTACGAACGCCTCTACCGGTGTCCACACGAACAAACTTCTTAAAACGGGAAGAAGAACAATATATATGCTAGTAGCTTGTTCTCCTCTTGCATAAGAAAACTCTTCTTATTTTATCTCACAAAAGATGTATATAATTCCTCTCATATAATCGCACTCTTTCAACAAAAAGAAAGCACCCTTTCATAATTTTGTCATACAAATTAGAAAGTATATTTTCTCTATTTTGTCTCACAAAAGAGAATGTGAAATAATGAGAGAGAGAATGATGTGTTGTATTGTGAATTTGTAGCCCTCTATTATGTCCTTATATAGAGGTTAAGAGTCATGTCTCTTCACACTAAAAGATGTGTATGACATCACTCATCATTATCCATATGCCATCATCTAGACTCTTCTAGATTAAATGATCTTTTGTGCTCATAGTCTTTATATACATATATATCACATCTTATCACATAAGATAACAATATATTTTGTGACATTCTTATGCAACTCATCAAATAAGTCGCTAGGATTTTCTGTGCCTGTTTCAGTTTGTTCTTTGTGTGTGACCTTGTAGGTTCACCTAATGTTGGCAAGAGACTTAACAGTCTATAAATCATGAGCGTATTCTAGCAAGCCATCATGACTACCCAATTTAAGTGAATATCGGTGATCCGATTTACCTAATCAACAATCACGTATTTAGTCCCTTTATCACACGATATCTATATCGATCATAAGGCATGTAATACGTCATCCTTATATTAATCGAATTGATATTTCTTGATCCCGAATTAAACTGAACAAGAACAAATGACATTAATAACTCTTATTAATTCATTTGAGTATGGCCATACATTTCTTCAGTTCAATTCATCAAGAGGCCTAAAGATATCTCTCTCATTTATGAGAGGAACGGATCCCGTCTTGATTGTACTCATCCCTCTACATGATTCATTATATACCTAATCAAAACCGTTATGACTACCGGGTTAAAGGCAGTGTTAGATTATATTAAAGTATAAAATTACTCATGTTGGAAACCGAGACAATCTCAGGTCAAAGGACCATAAATACTTTATGTTACAAGAATCGCTAATGACGTAAAGCATGTAGCATTCTTATGGCGGGTCAGTCCAGTATATGGTCTCTAACATATACCTATGTTAATGACTTGATATCTATTTATCCATGATCAGTAAAGCATAATCATCAGTCAACTAATATACTGGTGTACATTTATAGCTTGTATATAAATATATATTTATATATATCTGCAAGTATATTTGTCTCCACAAATATCCTAGAAATGACCAAGGACGATTTAGAATAGCATTCATAACACTTTATAGTTTTACTATCAAAGTCACGCACTTTGATGACATAAAGCTGAATTGCATATTCATGGTCTATTTTAATTTATTAAAATAGACCATGAATATTATATGAAATATCTTAGAATAAATATTATGTTTATTATTACAATCCATCATCTAGGTCATACACACTTTGGCCTAGGGCATAACACCATCAATCTCCCACTTGCACTAGGTCAAATCAACCAAGTATCTCATACTCATTGATCTACGTGGTATCACTATTGGGAAATCCATAGCCATGTATGTTACATGCGCAGCGGAACCTATGGATTTAACCCGTCCTAGGATCTACGTTAAGGGAATAAAAGTACGAGATGAGCCATTAAAATTTATACCTCGGATCTTCCTGATCCGCGAGACAAGGAACGGATGTAGGTCTGAACTTTTCCAACTCGCAACCGTCTCCTTCCCGAAGCTCGGCTCGCCAAGCTCCTTCCTATTGCTCGGCCCGAAGAACTCCTTCTTGAAGCTCGGCTCGCAAAACTCTTCTTGAAGCTCGGCTCGAGAGATAGCTTCTTCTCCTAGGGATGAAAATAGATCGCTCGCAAGTTCTCAAGGTAGAGAACCTCTACTCGTATCCACGCAAACTTCACTTGAACGGAATAACCGGACTTGGCTAGACAAGTCCGGAAATACTTTTCGAATATCTCTCAAAACTCTCTCTCTCTCTTTTCTGTGTAAAGACGGCCCCTCAGGCTACAGAGTTGTATGTAAAACAGAGAGACCCTGCTCTTCTATTTGTACTAGAGAGAGAGGCGAACAATTGCTCAGTTACCATAACTAAAACCCTAATCTGCGCCTATTCCGTTGCCAACCGAACTATTCCATTGCCAACGGAATAGGTATTTCCATAACGGAATACTTGGCAGCTAAGGTTATTATAGTTTCCATATATATTCCGTTGGTAACGAAACTATTCCATTGCCAATGGAATGGCACTATTTTGTTCAATCAATTATCCAATAATTGATTATTTCGTTCACCAATTTATAAATCATATGTATTTATTGTTTTGAGGCATATTCATCCCATACGAATGATGTTCATTGTGTGACCGTGTAGGTTCCATTTAACGCTGGCAACGATCTTCTAAAGATCGTAAGTCATGAGTAACCTCTAGACTGATGTCATGACTACCCATGCTAAATGAAATGATCAGCGATCGTAAACCTATATGAATAGATATTTGCTTATTCCTTTTGTTCTACGATATACGTCTTGATCACAAGGCACGGTAATATGTCATCCTTAAGTTTGATCAAAGTCTCTTTCCTGATCGAGAATTAGACTGAGTAAATACAAAATGTTATTAACAACACATGTTAATCCATTTTGAGCATGGCCATGCATTTCCTTCAGTCCTAGTTCATCAGGGGGCCCAGAGATATCTCCCTCATGACGAGAGGAACAAATCCCATCTTGGTCACTCACATTCCTCGTCATGATTCAGTGCATACCTAACCATGACCCTAATGATTATCCCGTTACAGATGACGTAAGATCATATTAAAGTATGCAGCTCCTCATACAGGAATCCATGGTGACCTCAGGTCGTAGGAACAAGCACACTATTCATATGAGAATCACTAATGACATATACCATGCATATTCTCATAGTGTGGTCAGTCCAAAGACGTGTTCTCTAACACGTACCTATATTCCGACTTGACATCTCTATGTCCATGATCAGCAGAACATGATCATCCAGCCTGCGAATATACTAGTGTGGATATGTAGCTTCTTACTTGAAGTATGTCTATCTCTATAAACATCCTACATATCACTAGGGACATTTTAGAATGTCATTCGTTGGTTCACAGTTCTACTATCAGAATCACGTATTCTGATGACGTGAACCCGAATTGTCATTCTTGGTTGATATAAGAAATATACATTCACAACCCATACACACACATATATAAGAAAGAACCTTTATTGAATAAATAATAATGTCTTAATACATAATCCATTTCCTAGCACAAATACATTTGGCCTAGGGCACTAATCCTACAGTCTCCCACTTGCACTAGGCCAATTCTAAGCATCTTATGCCCATAGACCTAACATGACCCTCATGCTTTGCTTGCGGGAGTGGTTTAGTTAATGGATCGGCGACATTGTCGTCCGATGGCACTCTACATATTTTAACATCACCCATTTATATGATCTCTCTGATTAGATGGAAGCGTCGCGTATGTGCTTGGACGTTTGGTGAGATCTCGGTTCCTTTGCTTGTGCGATCGCTGCATTGTTGTCACAATATAGATCCACTGGTTCCGAGATACTCGGAACTACTCTTAGCTCCTCCAAAAAGTTCTTTATCCAAACAGATTCTTTAGCCGCTTCTTGCAGCGGCTATATACTCTTGTAACTCTTCCATGTCACTGCGCCTCCATTTAGACAAAATAAATAACCTGATTGCGATCTGAAGTCATATGAGTCTGTCTGGAAGCTTGCGTCGGTGTAACCCTTTACAACGAGCTCGTCTTCATGACCTCCATAGACTAGGAACAGGTCCTTAGTTCTTCGTAAGTACTTAAGGATTCTTTTAACAACTATCCAGTGACTTTCACCTGGATTAGACTGGAACCTGTTTGTTGCGCTCAATGAGTATGACACATCCGGTCTAGTACATATCATGGCATACATGATAGATCCTATAGCCGAATCATATGGGATCTTAGTCATGTGTCTTCATTCCTGCTCATTTGTAGGACACTGTGTCTTACTGAGAGACACGCCATGTGACAAGGGCAAAAATTCTTTCTTGGATTCTTGCATTCTGAACCGTTTCATTACCTTGTTTATGTATGTACTTTGACTCAGACCTATAGGTCTTCTAGATCTATCTCTATAGATCCTGATTCCTAGCACGTAGGAGGCTTCTCCTAGGTCTTTCATCGAGAAACTATCTCCCAACAATTTCTTGACGTTCAATAATGCTGGGACGTCATTTCCCATGAGCAATATGTCATCTACATAAAGCACCAGGAATACTACCGTGCTCCCACTGAACTTCATGTAAACACAAGGCTCACCCTCACTTTTGGTTAAACCAAGACTTTTGATGACTTAATCAAAATGAAGGTTCCAACTTCGAGATGCTTGCTTCAATCCATAGATGGATTTCGAAACTTGCAAACCTTACCGTAAATTCTTAGGATCGACAAAACCCTCGGGTTGCATCATATGAACGTCCTCGGTTAGATTTCCGTTTAGGAAAGCTGTTTTGACATCCATTTGCCATATTTCATAGTCATAATATGCTGCTATGGCTAATAGAATTCTGATGGATTTAAGCATAGCTACAAGTGAGAAAGTTTCATCATAGTCAATACCATGAACTTGTTTGAAACCTTTTGCCACAAGCCTAGCTTTGTAGGTTTGTACCTTTCCATCAATGTCAGTCTTCTTCTTGATGACCCACTTACATCTGATGGTCTTCAAGCCTTCGGATGGGTCAATCAAATTCCAAACTTGATTGTCTTGCATGGATTGCATCTCGGCTCTCATGGCCTCTAACCATTTATGAGAGTCGGGACTCTTCATAGTATCTTAGTAGGACGTTGGTTCATCATCTATGAATGTCACATCATCATCATTAGACACGAGAAATATGTATCTCTCGGGATCATGACGAATCCTGCTAGATCTACGTTGAGTCTGTTGTGTTTCAAGCTCGCCAACTCCTTGAGAGCTTGTTTGTTCCTCCATCATAGGTTCTGCAACTATAGGTGGGTCTCAAATTTCTTCGAGTTGCACTTTACTCCCACTGCTTCTCATAGAGACAAACTCTCTTTCCAAGAAGGTTCCATTGCGAGCAACAAACACTTTGTTCTCTGATGGATGGTAAAAGTAATATCCTTTAGTTTCCTTAGGACATCCCACAAATAGGCACTTATTAGATTTGGGTCCGAGTTTATCGGGAAACTGGCGTTTGACATAAGTCTCACATCCCCAAATTTTAGGAAAAGACAACTTGGGCCTTTTCCCTGTCCATATTTCATATGGCATCTTTTGAACTGCTTTGGATGGAATCATGTTCAGTATGAATGCGGCAGTCTCAAGAGCGTAACTCCAGAAAGACATTGAAAGTCTCGTTTGGCTCATCATCGATCGAACCATATCCAATAAGGTTCGATTCCTCCTTTCGGACACTCCATTCCACTGAGGAGTTCCTGGGGGAGTCAGTTGTGAAACTATTCCACATTCTCTGAGATGATCCTCAAATTCCTAACTTAGATATTTGCCTCCTCGATCAGATCGAAGTACTTTAATCTTCTTGCCAAGTTGATTTTGTACTTCATTCTTAAATTCTTTGAACACTTCAAAGGATTCAGACTTGTGCTTCATTAGGTAGACATAACCATATCTACTGAAGTCGTCTATGAAAGTTATGAAGTACCGATACCCACCTCTAGCGGCTGTACTCATTGGTCCACATACATCAGTATGTATGAGTTCTAATAAGTCATTGACCCTTTCTCCAACTTTTGTGAAGGGTTTCTTAGTCATCTTGCCAAGTAAACAAGACTCGCACGTCTCAAATGATTCCAAATCAAATGAGTCTAAAAGTCCATGAGAGTGGAGTTTAGAAATGTGCTTCTCATTTATATGGCCTAAGCGACAGTGCCAGAGGTATGTTGTATTTGAGTCATTCGGTTTAAATCGTTTAGTGTTAATGTTATATATGGACTTATAATTCTCTTTCTTAAGATCTAGCACGTAAAGACTTCTTTCTAATAGAACATTTCCATAGAAGAGATTATCCTTTAAGATAGAACAATTATTATTCTCAATAACAAATTTATAACCATCCAAAGCTAGACTAGAAATAGATATAATATTTTTGCTCATAGCAGGTACAAAATAACAATTATTAAGTACTAATACAAGTCCACTAGGCAAAGTCAGTAAATAAGTTCCTACGGCTAATGCAACAACTCTTGCTCCATTTCCCACATGC
Organism: Juncus inflexus; assembly: GCA_024447665.1. Classification (NCBI taxonomy): domain Eukaryota; kingdom Viridiplantae; phylum Streptophyta; class Magnoliopsida; order Poales; family Juncaceae; genus Juncus; species Juncus inflexus. The sequence goes on along the minus strand of JAJHPC010000009.1, from coordinate 7,614,404 downwards.
AGGTCGACTTCGCCCTTAGCTAATCTTCTACTACTTTGTAGTCTCTGCACATCATTACAAATGTGAGTACCACATCCGGTATCCAATACCCAAGATTTAGGAGTAAGTGAATTAGTTTCAATAATAAAAATACCTGAAGCGGTAGTCACACTACCCTTCTTGATTTCGTCCTGATAGAGTTTGCAGTTTCTCTTCCAATGGCCAACCTTGTTGCAATGGAAGCAAACTCCCTCTTTGTCTTTCTTGATCTTAGGTTTAGGCAACAACTTGCCTTTTTCCTTGCTCTTGTTCCCGGTCTTCTTACCCTTCTTCTTGTGAACCATTAGAACGTCTTTGACAACATTTGTCTTCATGTCCTCCTGTGCATTCTTAAGCATCCCATGCAACTCGGTGATGGATTTCTCCATCTGATGCATATTATAGTTCATGATGAATTGCTTAAAACTAGGAGGTAACGACCCGATAATTATGTTAACAGCCAATTCTCTGGGCGTAGCTGAACCAAGCCTCTCCAATTGATCAAGATAGCTCTTCATCTTGAGTACATGAGCACTCACAGATGAACCTTCAGCCATCTTTGTGTCAGTCAGAGAGACGGTCGCTTTGTAGCGCTCAACTCTAGCCTGCTCTTGGAACATTTCCTTGAGAGTTACGATCACATCGTAAGCACCCAAGTCCTCTAGTTGCTTCTGAAGCTCGGAGGTCATGGTCGCTAGCTTGAGACAAGCTATCTCCGTGTCTTCCTTAAAGTATTTAGCATACGCATCTCGGGCAACCCTTGTGGCTCCCTGTTCTGGTTCCTCTTGGTAAGCCTCTTCTATGACATACAGTTTATTGTCAGCCTTGAGAACAATTCTCAGGTTTCTAAACCAGTCAAGGAAGTTAGACCCATTGAGCTTATCCTTCTCAAGGATAGATCACAAATTCAACCCAGTTGAATTATTATTTGCCATTATTCTACAAGTTAAAATGTAAAGTGCCATTATTATTTATTCATTGGGGTTATTTTGTTTTGGTGTTTCTTATAATGTACTCCCACTATTTTTCTTCAAATCAACCACCTTCAGTAGTATTGATTCGGAAACTTCAAATGAATGAGGTTTCATAGTGAGTCAAGATCCGTATTTCATTGAGTATTAAGTGCGCTTTGGTGCAACCATCAATAAACAACTATTTAGGTAGGAACACTTCCAATTGTATCATATACAACTCTTTCCTTTTATGGAATGAGCATCATATGCCCGGTGTATTATTCCATCTTGTGCCCTGAGCCCAAGTCCGACTTGCTTGCTTAGTTAAGTTTAACCATGTATGATTATCAGCGAAATTGAGTCCAGCACACTCAGCTTTGGCATGACCCATGCTGGACGCCATTTCCTGCGTACCCTCCTTTACAAAGACAATTCTCCATATGCTCAGCTTTGGCATGACACACATGGGAGACTGTCTAAGTACCGAGGATTTTAGTGACATGGGGGGCACTTCTTTACTTAACATTCTGAAGAATTTTATTTTAGATTCATAATTATAAACATCACAAAAACAAGGTTAAATATGGTATGAGCTTAGCTCTCACGAGCGATTATGAGGTTCCTAATTCTAGATCTATCACTAGATTGCAGAAGTAATCTTCAACGAACCCTTCGTTGTGTGTGCGTAGATCCAATCCTATCTTTCGAAGATTGCGCCAAGATCTCTTGCCTTGAATTCTTGAAATAATATCTATTCTAACAACTATCCTATAGCTAGAAAAGGTAATTTACAAATTTGGACAACTCACAGGTTGCCATATTTACAACTTTGGACAACTCACTGGTTGCCATAGATATTAGACAATATTACAGGCATTCACACACAAGATTACATCACAGAACAATTACAGATCTAAAGCTCATACCATATTTGTATATTTAAATTTCATGTATAACAAAAATTAGGGCTTTCCGCAAAATCAGCATTATTCCGTTGGAACGGAACTGTTCCGTTCTGAACGGAACTATTCCGTTCTCAATGGAGACGTGCTGGAAATTCGTATCTTCTTTTGTTTTAGTTCCGTTTCCAAAACGGATTTCGAAAAACTATTTTTTTGAAACTCCAGAGAATCATAATATCCAATATTATATTCCAAGAAACTATTTCCGTGATGTTTTGAAATAATATTTTCAAAAACCTAAAATTTATTATACTAGAATTTAATAAATTTTAAATATTTAATGGACGATTATTTCCTTAACGAACGCTCTGATGCCACGTTGGGAAATCCATAGCCATGTCCGTTACATGCGCAGCGGAACCTATGGATTTAACCCGCCCTAGGATCTACGTTAAGGGAATAAAAGTACGAGATTAGCCATTAAAATTTATACCTCGGATCTTCCTGATCCGCGAGAACAGGAACGGATGTAGGTCTGAACTTTTCCGACTCGCAACCGTCTCCTTCCCGAAGCTCGGCTCGCCAAGCTCCTTCCTATTGCTCGGCTCGAAGAACTCCTTCTTGAAGCTCGGCTCGAGAGATAGCTTCTTCTCTTAGGGATGAAGATAGATCGCTCGCAAGTTCTCAAGGTAGAGAACCTCTACTCGTATCCACGCAAACTTTACTTGAACGGAATAACCGTACTTGGCTAGACAAGTCCGGAAATACTTTTCGAATATCTCTCAAAACTCTCTCTCTCTCTCTCTCTTTTCTGTGTAAAGACGGCCTCTCAGGCTACAGAGTTGTATGTAAAATAGAGAGACCCTGCTCTTCTATTTGTACTAAAGAGAGAGGCAAACAATTGCTCAGTTACCATAACTAAAACCCTAATCTGCGCCTATTCCGTTGCCAACCGAACTATTCCATTGCCAACGGAATAGGTATTTCCATAACGGAATACTTGGCAGCTAAGGTTATTATAGTTTCCATATATATTCCGTTGGTAACGGAACTGTTCCGTTGCCAATGGAATGGCACTATTTTGTTCAATCAATTATCCAATAATTGATTATTTCGTTCACCAATTTATAAATCATATGTATTAATTGTTTTGAGGCATATTCATCCCATACGAATGATGTTCATTGTGTGACCGTGTATGTTCCATTTAACGCTGGCGACGATCTTCTAAAGATCGTAAGTCATGAGTAACCTCTAGAATGATGTCATGACTACCCATGTTAAATGAAATGATCAGCGATCGTAAACCTATATGAATAGACATTTGCTTATTCCTTTTGTTCTACGATATACGTCTTGATCACAAGGCACGGTAATATGTCATCCTTGAGTTTGATCAAAGTCTCTTTCCTGATCGAGAATTAGATTGAGTAAATACAAAATGTTATTAACAACACATGTTAATCCATTTTGAGCATGGCCATGCATTTCCTTCAGTCCTAGTTCATCAGGGGGCCCAGAGATATCTCCCTCATGACGAGAGGAACAAATCCCATCTTGGTCACTCACATCCCTCGTCATGATTCAGTGCATACCTAACCATGACCCTAATGATTTTCCCGTTACAGATGACGTAAGATCATATTAAAGTATCCAGCTCCTCATACAGGAATCCATGGTGACCTCAGGTCGTAGGAACAAGCACACTATTCATATGAGAATCACTAATGACATATACCATGCATATTCTCATAGTGTGGTCAGTCCAATACGTGTTCTCTAACACGTACCTATATTCCAGACTTGACATCTCTATGTCCATGATCAGCAGAACATGATCATCCAGCCTGCGTATATACTAGTGTGGATATGTAGCTTCTTACTTGAAGTATGTCTATCTCTATAAACATCCTACATATCACTAGGGACAGTTTATAATGTCATTCGTTGGTTCACAGTTCTACTATCAGAATCACGTATTCTGAGGACGTGAACCCGAAGTGTCATTCTTGGTTGATATAAGAAATATACATTCACAACCCATACACACATATATATAAGAAAGAACCTTTATTGAATAAATAATAATGTATTAATACATAATTCATTTCCTAGCACAAATATATTTGACCTAGGGCACTAATCCTACAATCACATACTAGTCGACCTAACATGATCACCATCATTTGTGGGATTGGGTTCTTAAATGGATTACCAAATATTATCATATGCAAATACTTTGTATATTTTTATGTCCACGATAATCTAAGATGAATACTTTATCCTTCTCAAGTATATATCATATTCTTGATTATTATTTAGTGACTTTCACTAAGATTAAACTTATATGTGCTTGTTACACTTAACTCACATCACATGTAATTATGCTCCCACTGAATTTTTTGTCAACATAAGATTTATCTTTAATTTTTGATAAAACCAAACTGTTTGGTTATTTCATCACATAATAAATATTCACCTAGAGATGTTTGCTTTAATTCATAAATGAATTTATTCAACTTGCAAACTCTTTTCAAAATTCTTAGGATATACAAAACTCTCAAGTTGTGTCATATACATACTTTCATATATTTCTATTAAGAAACAATGTCTTGACATCCACTTGGCATCTTTCATACTATGAATATATGCCCAAGAAAATTCTGAAATATATTAGCATGATGACTTGAAAAAATATTATCATAGTCTATACTATGAGTTTCTCTTAATCAGAAATCATGCATATATGTTTGCACATTATCTATGTCGATCTTCCTTTTAAAATCGTTTTTCCATCTGATGGATCAATCAAATTCCAAACTTGATTATCTGACATGGATTACATCTCAACTTTCAAAGTCTCTAACCATTAGAGCCTTGATTCATCATATTCTATTAGTAGAATGTGAACTCATCATCTATGAGTACGAATTTTTAATCATTAGACACGAAAAATCTATATATTTTCAGGCATGCGATAAATTCTAATAGATCTACATGAATAAACTTATGTTATATACTCAGACTCTTCAACATTTTGGCAGTCTTGTTTATTAATTACAGACTCAACCACTAGTTGAATTCTGAATTAATTTCCGTCCGAGCATTACGGTCAGTATGTGGAATTTGAACTTTTCAAATTTACTCCCACTAATTCTTGTGGAAACACTTCTTCCAAAGAGATATAATTTTCGAGTAACAAACACTTTGTTCTTGTATTAGTTATAGAAGTAATATCCTTTACTTTTCTTAGGATATCCACAAACAAGCATTAATCTGATTAAAGACATGATGTTTCAAATAAGTATCATATCCTCAAATCTTGAGAAAAGATAATCTGATACACCTACCAGTCCATATCTCATATGGAATCTTTTATAACCACTTTAGATGGAATTATATTCAGTATGAACGCAATAAGAGCGTAACCCCGAAAGAAATAGAAGATATATTTGACTCATCATGATCGAACAATATCTAATAAAGTTCGATATCATTATCATGATGATAAACACTTGGTTCTCGACTCCTCGATCTCATCGAAGAAATTTGATATTTCAAAGCCAAGTTTTATACTTTACTTCATTATTTGTAAGTCTTGAACTTTTCAAAATATTCAAATTTATTATTTCAATAAATTGATGAAGTAGTTTTCTCTAATACCTTCACTTATTAATGAACATACATCACTATGTATGAGAGCTAATAAGTAACTTGCTTTCACCTTACTTTTTGAAAGACGTTTATGTCACGTTGTCTAATAAATAAGTTACACATGTCTCAAATGATTCAAAATCAAATAAATTTGAAAATCCATCTTAATAGATTTAATAAATATTCATCTTATTTAAGTAGACCAAGCGACAATGCTAGATTTGAATTCTTAATATTGATTTTATAGATGGACTTATAATTATCTTGTTCTATATAACACATAAGGTAATTTTTCTATTCGAACATTTCCAAAGAAAAATGACCTTTGTGAATGGTGAAATTATTATTCTCAATAATAAATTAATGATCATTCATAGTTAAACTCGAACTATAATTAATACAAAATTTATTGTCGACATTAAATAATAATTATTTATGTCGGCGATAAGTCCAAAAAGATAATGTAAACAAATGAATTACTTGAGAAAATGCGGCAACTTTTGCTACATTTGTTACTCATCTGTTAACATCATATTTACTCAATAGTCTACAACTTAGTCAGCATATTTTCACAAATGCGTGATTCACATCGTGTATCTAATACACATGATGTGAAATAGACAAGTTAATTTCTATAACAAAAATACTTGAAGCGGTAGTCACACTACCCTTTCTTTCCCTTTTCATATCTTCTTGAGAAATTATGGTTTCTTTCAATGAACCAATTCATTGCGAAAGATACTAATTTCTTACCTAAGGCTGAAGCCCCGGCAACATCTTGCCCTTATCTTTGGGAGTACTTTTTATGTTCCTTTTAAGCACGAGAACATTATTGACAACACTTGTCCATGTTCATTTTAACGATTATAAGCATCTTATACTATCTGTCCTTCTCAAGGACCTATTGTGAGACATAAATAGATATACTATTCGAATTGAATAATATGCAAAGACTATTATTCTTAAAAATATTTCATATAATGGCTCCCACTATTTTTAATTAAATTAATAACCCTCAATAGCATTGATTCGGAAACTTTCAATCCTTGAAGTTTCATAATGTGACAAGATCCATATTTCAATTAAGTCCTAAGTGAGCTTTGGCTCATCGCCCAGAACTTAACTTATTTAGGTAGGAACAATTTCAATTGTATCTCATACAACTCTTGAATAACATAGGATAAATATCATATGCCCGACGTATATATCCTATCGTATGCCCCGAGCCCAAGTCCGACTTGATAGCCCAGTTAAATCAAACCATGTCTAATCATCGGCAAAATAGTACCCAACACACTCAGCTTTGGCATGACCTATGTCGGCTCCCATTTCCGCATTCTCTCCTCCTAAGATTGTCCTTACATTCCCAGCTTTGGCATGACCTATGCAGGGTCGATCAGAGTATCGAGAGATTTAGACTTATGGAAGGCACTTCATGACTTAACATTGTTTTGAGGGATTTTATTTAATGTTATTATGAAATCTTCAAAGAACATCACATGTACTAATGGAATAAAGATAATAACGATGATATATCATGGCCTTGATCTTTATGAACTAACATAAAGATTTCCTAATATATATTTCATCTCCATGAAATTTTTCTTAGATTGTATATGAAAATCTTATCTCCATGTATAGAAATCGATGAACTCTTTCATCGCCATGATGTGTGGTTGGAAATGAACTAATCATCTTAATGATGTATTCATGATGGATGATAAACTCCTACATCTCAATGATGTATGTGTTATGCCTAATGAACTCTTTCATTATATCAACACATATCAACAAATATATCAAATATAAACATATATAAACATAAACATATTATGTTTCGATTATATATATAAGGCTTACGAATGCAAATTCGGGGCACGGTCGTCATTGTCAACATTTGACAAGTCAAAAACCAATATTTGATTTGGTCAACATTTGACTAGGTCAACGATCAACATTTGATAAGGTCACCAGTCAATGGTCAACATTTTGACTAGGTCATGATCAACTTTTGACCAATTCAATTGTCAACAGTCAAGGGGTAAATTAGTGTAGTCAACTGTCAACAATTAACAGTCACTACAATCAACAGTCAACTGTCAACATGGTCAACACCTGGTCAACTTTGTCAACACATATTTTTCTACACATTAATTCATCATATGCATCTTCTCATAAATTCAATGGATCACATGCAACTTTTCATGAAATAATGCATCACATGTACCTTTTCAGGAAATAATGCATCACATGCACCATTTAAAAAAAAAGTAATTCATGATATGCACCCATTCATGAAGACACAACTATTCAAGAGGTCGCAACTCTTGTAATTGCACCTTTTTGGTCGTACCTATTGGTTACGTATGTCGATTACACCCGTTGGCCGCACCTATTGGAGACATCTGTTGGTCGCAACCTTTCGTCGCATCTTTTGGATGTGACATTTGGATCACATCCATTGGTCACACCCTTTAGTCGCACCCTTTGACTGCACCCGTTAGTCGAAACTTTCGGTCACAACCTTTAGTCGCACCCATTAGCCGTAACTCTTTATACACAACCTTTTGACGCATCCCTTGGATGTGACATTTGGATCGCATACTTGATCGCACCCGTTGGTCACACCTATTGGTCACAACTCTTGCTCGCAACCTTTGGATCATATCCTATGGTCGCACCTCTTTGACGCAACTCTTGGATCACATCTCTTGGCGGCATCTTTTGGACATAACTTCTGGATCACATCCATTCATCGCATCTTTTGATCAAGAATATTCAACACTTGAAAAATCTATATGCAAGCCTTATAATTATAAATGAAAATTATAAATGGTATCTAAATATTATATATCTCATATATACCGTCTCAATTTAACCGAAACACGTACGTCGCTTTGATACCACTTTTGGGTTTCGGACGCGCATAACGCAACGAAAAACAAAAAAATTCGTCCAAAACCCATTCCAAGGATCCGTGCGTATCGGTTAAATCAAAGAAATAAATATTAAAGATACCTTTCGAATTACGCTTAATCCGTGACGCTCAAACCATGCGTGTTGTCCATGCGCCTCTAAACCGGTTACCGTCCTAGCCCGATTTTTCGTCTGTCTAGGCCGTCTAGGTCGGATCGTGCAGAAGTCATCTACCGCACATACAATCGGTCTCCACCAAAACTCTCAACAAACCGTTCTCATCTTCTTAGGCCGAATAGATCACAAGCGCCGAAAGTACGAACGCCTCTACGAGTGTCCACACGAACAAACTTCTTAAAACGGGAAGAAGAACAATATATATGCTAGTAGCTTGTTCTCCTCTTGCATAAGAAAACTCTTTTTATTTTATCTCACAAAAGATGTATATAATTCCTCTCATATAATCGCATTCTTTTATTTTTGTCATACAAAAAGAAAGCACCCTTTCATAATTTTTTCATACAAATTAGAAAGTATATTTTCTCTCTTTTGTCTCACAAAAGAGAATGTGAAATAATGAGAGAGAGAATGATGTGTTGTATTGTGAATTTGGAGCCCTCTACGTCCTTATATAGAGGTTAAGAGTCATGTCTCTTCACACTAAAAGATGTGTATGACATCACTCATCATTATCCATATGCCATCATCTAGACTCTTCTAGATTACATGATCTTTTGTGCTCATAGTCTTTATATACATATATATCACATCTTATCACATAAGATGACAATATATTTTGTGACATTCTTATGCAACTCATCATATAAGTCGCTAGGATTTTCTGCACCCGTTTCAGTTTGTTCTTTGTGTATGACCCTGTAAGTTCACTTAATATTGGCAATAGACTTAACAGTCTATAAATCATGAGCGGACTCTAGAAAGCCATTATGACTACCCAATTTAAGTGAACATCAGTGATCCGATTTACCTAATCAACAAACACATATTTAGCCCCTTTGTCACGCGATATCTATATCGATCATAAGGCATGTAATACGTCATTCTTATATTAATCGAATTAATATTTCTTGATCCCGAATTAAACTGAACAAGAACAAATGACATTAATAACTCTTTTGTTCAGAACGGAATACAATTTTCAAAACTGCGAAACCGTTTACATATATTAGAACGCAATACAATTTTCAAACCTGGCTGCCAAGAAACTGGCACCTTCTGTTCATAACAGAAGTGTGCTGTTTTACACGATCAATCATCGAATGATTGATTATTTCGTTCACTAATTTATACATCTCATGTATAACTATTTTAAGGTATTTTCATCCCATATGAATGGAATTCGTTGTGTGACCACGTAGGTTCCATTTAATGCTGGCAACGATCTTGTAAAGATCGTAAGTCATGAATAATCTATATACTGATGTCATGACTACCCATGTTAAATTAAATAATCTGCGATCATAAACCTATTTGAATAGACGTTTGTTTATTCCTTTTGTTCTGTGATATTGTCTTGATCATAAGGCACGGTAATATGTCATTCTTGATTTTGATCAAAATCTCTTTCCTGGTGGAGAATTAGATTGAGTAAATACAAAATGATAATAACAACACATATTAGTCCATTTTAAGCATGACCGTGCATTTCCTTTAGTCCTAGTTCATCAGGGGCCCAGAGATATCTCCCTCTTGACGAGGGGAACAAATCCCATCTTGGTCACTCACATTCCTCGTCATGACTCATTGAATACCTAAAGATGACCTTAACGATCATCCCATTACGGATGACCTAGGATCATATTAAATTATGCAGTTTCACATACGGGAATCCATAGTGTCCTCAGGTCGTAGGAACAAGCACACTATTCATATGAGAATCACTAATAACATATACCATGCATATTCTCATAGTGTGGTCAGTCGAGTACGTGTTCTTTAACATGTAACTATATTCCAGACTTGACATCTCTATATCCGTGATCAATAGAACTTGATCATCCTGGTTGTGAATATACTTGTGTGGATATGTAGCTTCTTAGCTGATGTATGTTTGTCTCTATAAATATCCCTCATATCACTAAGGACAATTTAGAATGACATTCGTTGGTTCACAGTTCTACTATCAGAATCCCGTATTCTGATACCGTGAACTCGAAGTGTCATTCATGGTCGATCTAATAAATATAAATATATTAGTCACCCATACACTCATTCATATATGAACTGAATAAATATGTTTCTCAAAATCTAATCTCTACTACAACATCTAGGCCTAGGGCATAATTTCTTCAAGGGTTATCCATGTGAGTGCCCGAGTGTTTTGAGAGTTGTTCGCCTGCAATAATAGGAGAAGAGCAGGATTTTAAGAGGTGTTCACCTACAATCATATCTTTATAGGTAAAGATGATTGATGAGATTGAGAGAGATGAATGCCTTGGGAGGTGTAGTGCGCCTCAATGCCAGGAAAGAAGCGAAGCGGTCCAAGGTCTTTTAAATAGAATTGTGAGTTGATATAATTGACGAGTTTGTCAACGAGGTGGGAATGAGTCCCGGTAGTAAGGATATCATCGACATAGACTAGGATGAGAGTGATCTCGGGTCCCGAGAAGCAAATAAAGATGGAGGTGTCAGTTTTAGAGCTCGTGAATCCAAGGGATAAAATGGTGGATCGAAGTTTGTTAAACCATGCGAGAGGGGCTTGATTGAGGCCATAGAGGGCCTTCTTGAGGTGACATATATGGGTAGGGCGAGAGGGGCCAACGAACCCTGGAGTTTGTTGTATGCAGACAGTTTCATTAAGATCACCAGTGGAAGTTGTTGACATTTTGTTGCAGTACATGCCATCCTTTTTAGAGGGCGAGAGTAAGGACAACACAGATGGTTGTTGGTTTGATGACATGACTAAAAGTTTTCGTACAGTCGATACCTTCTTCCTAGTGATAGCCTTTTGCAACAAGATGAGACTTGTACCGCTGAATGGTACCATCAAAGTTGCGTTTGATTTTAAACACCATTTGCAGCCAACGAGATTTTGATGAGGAGAAGATGGAACTCGATTCCATGTGTTGTTCTGAAGAACTGCATTAATCTCCTCTTGCATAGCGGTACGCCAGTGAGGTTTTGTGTTAGCCTGAGTGAAGCAGGTGGGCTCAATTTCGTCTAGAGGGAGAGAGATAGGAAGCGGATGTTTGGTGGAGGTATAGGCAACATTATCAGGAAAATGATGTGGGTGTTAGGTACTATCGTGACTTCGAGTAGCCATTGGATGAGTAGGGGAAGGAGGATTTTGGGAAGAAGTAGATTGAGACGTGGAGGGAGTTGTTGAAGCGTTTTTCATCATTTAAAAATGTGCAACAAAAATAATTTATATTTTTTCCTACTTAGCTACTAATTAGTATTAGTGGCAAGTCGGGGTCATAGTTGGGATGTAAATCACTTTAGAATTTGGTACATTAATCTCTAAAATATTTTTCTAATACGTAGTACGAATAATATTTAGTGATAAAAGGGGGTTTAGGCAAATAAATTTTATATAATATAGTATGAGTAATAATAAATATGGTTAATACGGATTGAAATGAATATGTAAAGGCATTTGAATTCTTTTTGATGTATGATACTATCATTGGTCAAATGAATTTAAAACAAAGTATTGAGTTATTGGTTTAGAAATCTTAGAAAGCTAAAAGATTTCTAACTCTTATAAGTATGATTACAATCACAAGAAAGCGTGAATGATTGTAACCCTAAATAAATGTTTGTTTGAATGTAAAAAGCTAAAAATCCAAACAATTCATTTAATTGATTTAAATTAAGAATTACAAACAAAATGAAATATATCTAGTAGGAAAGCTTAAACCAAACATACAACATTGTCTTGCCAAGGTTGATCAAGAAAAGTGCAAGGAAGCTTTAAGAATTTCACTCAATGATAATAGATTAAAAAATAATCAAATCAACTCAAGAAATATCAAGAATTAAAGAAATCTTAACATTGACCATCAAATACTTAGTTTATCAATAATATCAATCCCCAAGCATTCAAACATCAATTAAAACCCTACCTCAACAAACAAGCTACTCACACATCATAGAAACAAAATTAAACAAGAGGAAGAGAAACCTCTTCTTGATCGGTTCTAGAGAATTTTTCATATTCTGGAGAAAAAACTCAGAACCTCCATCAGTCTCGAGATACTTGATAGTAGTGGAGAACTAGTTTGCAACCTGCTTCTTGAAGTGGGAGAGTACACTAGCCACCTGGTCCTTGGAGCTAAGAAAGTAGATCCAGGTGTAACAAAAGAAGTCGTCTATAAAGTGAATGAAGTAGCGTGCGAAGATCTGAATGAATTAATTCTAAAACATGCAAAGAACGAGAATTAGTTAAAATAAAAGGCAGTCGACACGACTTGCCCAACTTACATGCATCACAAAAGTCCAACGTTTTATTATTACATAACAACAAGATTTGAGAAAGTAAATTTTTAATCAAAGAAAGCGAAGCATGGCAAAATACGCCGGTGCCACACATTCGCCGAGACCCGTTCTCCCACCAAAGCAGAAACATGAGGATGAGTAGGAGGCCGTCGAGAGAGACGGTATAAACCGTTATCTACATATCCTTAAAGGATTATCTTATTTGAATTGCGGTCCTTAATGAAACAAGAAAAGGGACTAAATTCTAATATAATATTATTATCAAGAGTAAGTTGTGAAATGGTAATAAGATTTTTTGTAATATAATTTTTTTTGTGAAATTGCGGTCCTTTCTTCTCTTTTTGCACAAACCAGTAACGATTATCGATTTTCACCACACACAACCGTTCATTTAAAATCGCTTCTCCAACCAAAATGACTCACAACCAATTCGATTCTCCTGACTTTCACAAATTCAACCGAATCAATAAGACGCCATGAATTATTTCGTCCACTATCAGTATCGATATGGAACAACCTCTTTAAACGGATGAGGAATGGATATTCTAGTCTCCATTCTTCACGTTTTGTATCATAGAAAATTCCAATGAGAAATTCGAAATTTTCTCTCGTTTCTCTTTCTCTCTCTTTTGTCTAACAAAATGAAATGAGAATTATTAATGACATAGACAGAAATCTTTGAGCCTTTTGGGTATATATAGTCTACCTTTTCAAAGAGGAATCTTTGCTCATTTAATCTTATGTACTTAGTGTTGAAAAACCCGTAGCCATGTACATTATATGCGCAGCGGAACCTACGGGTTCAACCCTCCCTAGGATCATCATAAAGGAAATAAAGGTACGAGATTATGCTATTAAAATTTATACCTCGGATCTTCCTGATCCCGGAGAGAGAAGCGGATGTAAGTCTGAACGAACTTCCGTCTTGCTTCCCTCTCATTCCTGGCTTTTGAAGCTCGACTCTGAGAACCTTCTTGCTCTTCCTAGGGATAAAGAACTTGATCGCTCGCTAGTCTTCAAAACAGAAGACCTCTACTCGTATCCACGTCGAACATCGAATCGTCGGAATAATCGGACTCGGCTAGACGAGTTCGGAAATACTTTCAAGAGGCTCTCTCTCTTTCTCTCTATATTACGGCAGCCTGGAGGCTCTGTAGTGTGTCTTTAATAGAGGGGGACTGCTCCTCTATTTATACTAGAGAGGGAGGCAAAGGATTGCTTAGTTACCATAACTAAGACTCTAATTACAGCGCTTCTCCGTTCCCAACAGACTTATTCCGTTTCCAACGGAATAGGGTTTCCTAATCTGAAAACTTGGCTATCGAGAAATTGGCTGAGTTTTGTTGCCAACGGAGCTGTTTTGTTGCAAACGGAACTATGCTGATTTTGCACAATCACTCATATCAATCATCCAATGATCGATTGTTTCCTTCATCTGTTTATACATTTAAGAGCATTTCCTTCTTGACTAGACGTTGTTCTATGTGTGACCATGTAGGTTCCATTTAATGCTGGCAACGATCTTCCAAAGATCGTAAGTCATGAGTAACCTCTAGACTGGTGTCATGACTACCCATGTTAAATGAAATAATCAGCAATCATAAACCTATCTGAATAGATATTTGATTATTCATTTTGTTCTATGATATACGTCTTGATCACAAGGCACGGTAATATGTCATCCTTGAGTTTGATCGAGAATTAGGCTGAATAAATACAAAATGATATTAACAACACATGTTAATCCATTTTGAGTATGGCCATGCATTTCCTTCAGTCCTAGTTCATCAGGGGGCCCAGAGATATTCTCTCTTAAAGAGAGGAACAAATCCCATCTTGGTCACTCACATTCCTCGTCATGATTCAGCGCATACCTAATGATGACCCTATTGATCATCCCGTTACGGATGACGTAAGATCATATTAAAGTATGCAGTTCCTCATATAGGAATCCATGGTGACCTCAGGTCGTAGGAAAAAGCATACTATTCATATGAGAATCACTAATGACATATACCATGCATATTCTCATAGTGTGGTCAGTCCAGTACGTGTTCTCTAACACGTGCCTATATTCCAAGACTTGACATCCCTATGTCCATGATCGGCGAACATGATCATCCAGTCTGCGAATATACTAGTGTGGATATGTAGCTTCTTACTTGAAGTATGTTTATCTCTATAAACATCCTACATATCACTAGGGACGGTTTAGAATGTCATTCTTTGGCTCATAGTTCTACTATCAGAATCACATATTTTGATGACGTGAACCCGAAGTGTCATTCATGGTCGATCTAATATACATAAATATATTAGTCACCCATACACTCATTCATATATGAACTGAATAAGCATGTTTCTCATAATCTAATCTCTAGTCCAACACTTTGGCCTACGGCATAACTCCTTCACTTAGTTACTATATAACCATTTGTGTAACACATCTTATCATATAATGTAGGATTATATATGGCAATAACTATATAATCTTTTATATAACTTATCATGTAAGTTGTGATTTTCTGTGTACATTTCAACGGTTGTTCTTTGTGTGTGACCCCATAGGTTTACTTAATGTTGGAAATAATCACAACTGATTAGAAATTATGAACGGACTCTAGCAAGCCATCGTGACTACCCAATTTAAGTAAATATCGCTGATTCGATCCAAACCTGTGTGTTGTCCTTGTATTATATTCCTTTGTTACACGATATCTATATCGACCATAAGACATGAATTGTGTCAACCTTATGTAGTACTATAACGTTTATTGATCTCGAATTTGATCGAACCATGAATGACATTAATAACTCCTAATTAATTCATTCGAGTACGGCCGTGCATTTTCTTCAATCAAACTCATCAAGAGGCCTTAATATATCTCTCTATTTACGAGAGGAACAAATCCTATCTTGATCTAATTCATTCCTCCGCATGTTTCATTATGTATCTAATCATAAAACTTATGGTTACCCGGTTAAAGGTAATGTTAGATTATGTTAAAGTACATAATTCCATATGTAGGAAACCGAGATAATCTCAAGTCTAAGGATAACAATACTATTGATGAGACATACCAAGGACATGAACCCTGTGGTATTCTCCTGGTGGGTCAATCCAATATATGTTCTCCAACATATATCTATGTTAATGATTTAGTAACACTTACTCATGATCAGTAAAACATGACCATCAATCAACTAACATACTGATGTACATTTATAGCTTGCATACTTAAATAAATATATTGTATATGATTCCGCAAGTATATTTATCTCCACAAATATCCTATAAATGATCAGGGATGATTTATAATATGTTTTTCATATTACTCTGTAGTTTTACTATCAGAATCACATATTTTGATGATACAAAACTGAATAACATATTCAAGGTTTATTTTAAATTAAAAGAATAAAATAACCAATACACACTTTGTTAAATATCTCTAAACAAATACAAAGTTTGATTCACACAACAGATACAACTAGCTCTCATATACAAAGGCCTGGGGCATAAAATCAACATTGAGGTCGGACGCGATATGGATGGAGCCGCCAAAGTCATGGTACCAGCCGTCGGATGTGGATGGAAAATTTTTCTCGGCAAGAAGCGCTTGAGGTGGTTGAGTCTGATTTGTGTATTTTAATAGTTTGCGACAAGTTTTGGCCTCATGATTTGGTTTATCGTAAAATTGGCACATGACGCCAAAGGAGTTATTATTTTGAGCACCACCGTGATCGCGTGAACGTTCAAGTTTCGATAATATTGGGCAGCAAATGTCTCATAAAGAGGTTTTAAAATGGATTATGGGCCCGGAGCAGGGCCGAAAATATAATTGGGTTGATTAAAGGAATTTAAATGTTGGCCCATTAAAGAGTTTAATTGCTAGCCCATGGAAGGGTTTGCTGGCCCAAAGATAAAGATTGGGCTGAGTATTGATTTGGGCCTATTATTAACCAGGACGACGTTTCCCGATCCACAAACAGAAATCCAAAACCATGGCTTGCTGAAGAACTCGAGGCGATAGAGAGAGAGAGAGTTCGAAGAAGAGAGAGAAAATGAAGGCGGATAGCTTTAGGGGATGAAGGCGGACGCCGGCGAGTCGATGGATTTCTGTTCTTTGAGCCGCTTCTCCTGCCCGATATGATAACCATGAACTTCAGAGAGTGTTAGAGGTTCAGTTCATGTTGTAATAGCTAAGACGAAACTATTGTATTCCGGCTCAAGCCCTCATAAGATGAAGAGGGAGAGTAATTCTGGGGGAAGAGAATAGCTAATGATCGCTAATTGGTCGCCTATTGATTTCATCTATCGTAATACTCACCGCAGGTATGTCCCTTTTTGCTAGTTGAGGTTAATTGAACGTAAAGTTGGAGTAGATGGGCCATGGTTGTGGAGTTGTATAGATCATTGAGAGTCCACCATGTGTCTGCAGTAGTTATGCAACTCAGAATTTGACTGATTACTGCGTCCACCATTGTCGATTTTAGCCACCCAAGAATCATGAGTCTTGGTGTCGCCAAGTTAGGTATTCGGGATTGAGATTTGTGGTATTGGGGAGTTTTTATGGAGGTGGATTAATGGATCCATCCAAGAAATATCCTAAAGTGTAGCCGCTGACAATAAATTTGATTTGAGATCGTCAAACCAAACAATTTGATCTATCCAATTTGGTTGCAATCAGTTAATTGAAGGTAATTATGCGTGACATTCCAGTCACGGGTACGGGTACAATATTGACTGGTATCGTAGCATTGATGGGTGGTACTGTTGAATCGGTTGATATGTTTGGTTTGATCACAGAGTTGGCGCAAAAATTATCCTAAAATCACAACAACAAGAGAAAGAAGGTGGAAAAGAGGGAAATTTGATACCATAATGGAAATGAGAAAGAGATTAAGTAGAAATTTGTTTATCTTTTCTTGATTACATGAGAGATTTATATGGCTATTTATACTAATGAAACTAGCCGTTAAGAACTCAATTGTGATTTGAGTTCTTTACTATATAATCCCTACAATTGTAAGTTGGTACAATTCTATCCTTCTACGCAAATACTTATTATCTAAACTATCATATTTAACATTAAAAGCTTATTTTACTTCCTTCCTTCTGAAGAAAAATTTAAACCATTGTACTTAGTTGGGTTGAGTGGCGAAATTAGATATATATTATTTGGAAGAACATTCCTTAGTTCTAATTCTAATAACATAGCATGGTTCATTAGTTGGGCCTTAATACGCAAATACCGGCAAGACTTGACCTGGCCGGCTGAACAAACTCAAATGAAATGATCCGACTATTCTTATGTACGTGTGTGTGTGGTGGAGGGCCACACGTTTTTGGACCTACAGTGAAAACGGGTGAATAATATCCAAACCGACTCATATTCGTATCTGCAAAATATTCGTTTTCAGAAAATATTATTCATATTCGGCTAGATACAGCTACGAATACAATAATAGATTTAGCTTATAATATCGGAACATATATGGATAAGAACCAAATCCAGATAATAATAATCTGAATATTATGCATTTAAGGCCGACTATCATTATGCAAGTATATAATGATGTTTTTTAAAATATTTTAGTCGCTACTGTTATTCCAGATCTATAAGATAAGTTATTATTTTATGAGTAATTCAAATGAATAAAAAGAAAATATTAAGTACAAATCAAGAATTAGCCTGGTGTAGCCGTGCGATCAAGTCGCGACTGCCCTAAAGATGAATTCCGCCCTCTTGTGCAGGGAATGTCGGTGATCCAGCCTCCAAAGTTCTACACTTCGATAAAATTTTCGAATCCACACCGGTAGAACAGTCACGGAATGGATGATGTTCACTTCGAAAGAAATGAAGCCTCTAGCACCGATTTTCCGACCAAGTCGTAGACTGTATTTTTATTTTTATTGAAGAAGGAATAGAATTTCTTATTCTTTTTGGAGAGGTGAAAAATGAAATGGGCCACTAGGAAGTTGGAAGGTTCTGCCCATTGATCAAATAAAATATTGCACATTCAATGCAAAATTATTTTACATATTTGATAGAGGAGAATAATGCCAACGGGTCATCAATGATATATTTTCTCAAAACAATATCTTCTACAATTCCCTCTCTGTTATTTCATTCTCTAAAATCTCTCTAATAATATACATTAAATGGTCAACTTGTCAACACAAGTGTTGATATGTACATTATTATAATAGTTTTAAATTTTAAGTTGTATTATTTATAGAATAAAATACAACATGCCCCCTCAAATTTTAAAACTTTATAATCAATTGAAAGTTCTTTCTTCCAAATAACTTGGTATCTATTATGCATAAGCATGAGTTACCGTAGCATTGAACTCATACATAATGTTAGTTATATAGGACCGAGATTACATGGTAAACTAGAGTTTTTGAACAAGAAATCTTTTTACCGATCTTCTACAACCACACACATAATAGGAAAAATTTATTGGCTCTTTGTGGGTGTGCACTATTCATGGTCATGCGCTAATCTTGATTATCATGAGAATACGTAAGGATTCACCCTTATCCTATAGTCATGGCCCACGACGATTCTCACTTAGGTAATTCCTCAAAGGGTATATGGTATGGAAATATATCCCGCAAATATTACTTTTATTAAGTAATTTATTTAATTTATTAATTTCAATATTTGAAAAATAAATCTCGGAATTATTGAAACAAATGTTCAACCTAACCATCACCTTAAAGCACTTCACCATAGGGATGAGCACAGACAAGTCAATGTCAAAAATAGTGCTTCAAAATTTCACATCAGCAGTTTCGTTTAACCTTTAAACCAATTACCCAGACTAGCCGGCCAAAATCATAGGGGACCCACTGCTGTTGACTGCTATACGGGCTTAAGACCCATCCCCCTCGATGAAAGCATAACAACAGATCTTGGAAGACCTTTTGTTAGTTGATTGGCTAAATTTTTCTCCGATTTTATGTAATATAGTGATATCACTTTTTTCTTCATTTTCCGTACGGTTTTATATCGAACAAATATGTGCATATTCATTTTACAATTTGTAGTTACTTGATTGATCATATCAATAACTGATTTTGAATCACAATGCATAGAAATTGATGACATTGGTTTTGGCACAATAGGAATTTCACTAAGTAAATTCCGAAGCCAATCGACTTCTATGCATGCTGTGTCAAGAGCCGTTAATTCGGCTTCCGTTGTACTTCGTGTAATTATTGTTTGTTTGGACGAACTCCATGATATAGCTACACCGCCAATTAAAAAGGCATATCCAGATGTAGACTTAACATCCAAAGAATCAGTGATCCAATTTGAATCACTATAGCCCTCTACACACTAGGAAATCCAGTGTAAACAAGTGCAAAATTTATGGTACCATTTAAATATCGAAAAATTGTTTCGAGGGCTTCCCAGTGTTCTTCACTAGGAAACCATACAAAGATTTAACAAGATTGCAAACCTTATGTTCTTGTCCTTTAATGACAAAACCTTCATGTTGCTCAATATAAATTTCTTCTTCTAAATCTCCATTAAGAAATGCGGTTTTAACATCCATTTGATGTATTATTAAATTATGAATGGAAGCAAGAGCAATTAAAACTCTAAGAGTTGAAATTCTACTCACCGGTGCATAAGTATCAAAATAATCAATACCTTTCTTTTGACTAAAACCTTTAGCTACTAATCGAGCTTTGTATCTATCAATAGATCCATCAGGTTTTAGCTTCTTTTTAAAAATCCATTTACTTTTAATAACTTTATTGCCCGGTGGTAGATCAGTTAAAAACCAAGTATTATTTTGCAATATTGATTGAATTTCCTATTAATAGCTTCTTTCAAAATGGTGATTCTGTTGAAGCCATTGCATCTGAAAATGTTAGAGGATTATCCTCTATTTGGTAGACATAAATATCATCTCCAAACCTTTTTTCAACTTTTTGTCTTTTACTTTTTCTTATCTCAAACTCTGTTTGTGAATCAGAGTGATTTTTAGAAGAAATTTGAGAACTAGAGGATGGTGATTCTATCACATTATTTGGAACCTTTGATTTAAAAGGAAAAATATTTTCATAATATGAGGCATCTCTAGCTTCTATAATGGAATTATTAGAAATTCCATTAACGCTAGAGTTTATAACAAGAAATCTATTAGCACTACTATTGTGGGCATATCCAATAAAAACTGTGTCAACAGTTTTCGGACCAATCTTATTTCTTTTTGGTCCAAGAATATTAACTTTTGCTAAACAACTCCACACGCGGAGAATATTTAAATTTGGAGTTCGTCATTTTCATAATTCATATGGAGTTTGTTTCTTTTTCTTTGAGAGAATTCAGTTCTGAATAAAACATGATGTGACTAATGCTTCCCCCCACATAGTTTCAGGTAAACCTGAACTTATAAGCATGGCATTGACCATGTCTAATAGAGTGTGATTCTTTTGTTCAACTACTCCATTAGATTGTGGAGAATAGGGAGCGGTCGTTTCATGGATAATTCCATTTTCTTTATAAAATATTTTAAATTCATTTGAGGTATATTCACCTCCTCGATCTGATCTAATGATCTTGACCTTTCTCTCTAATTGATTTTCAACCTCCGCTTTATAAGTTTTGAATTCTCAAAAACTTCATCCTTTGATTTAAGGAGAAAATAGTAGCAATATTTGGAATAATCGTCAATGAAAGTTACAAAATAACGATTACCCCCTCTAGTGGGAATTTTAGTTGAATCACACACATCGGTGTCAATAAGTTCTAAAATATTAGTCTCGCGATTTATGTTGATAAAAGGTTTGCGAGGCTGTTTTGCTTCATAACAAATTTGACATTTTGATGAAGTATCTATTTTTGTTTTAGGAATCAAATTTAATTTCATCATTTCATTTATTCTATTTAAATGTACATGACCAAGTCTGGCATGCCATAGAACTGAATCTGAATTAGAAGACGATGAAATAGAATTAATTTCATTATTAATAGAAGACATTGTATTAAGTTTAAATAAGCCATTTTCAACATAGCCTTTTCCAATAAATGAGTCTCCTTTGGTTATTACAACCGTGTTTGATTTCAAAACAAATTTGTAGCCTCTTTGTACTAAAAGAGAGCTACTAACTAAATTCTTATTTAATTTGGGCACATGTAATACATCGTGTAATACGATTATTTTTCCAGATGACATCATAAGGTCAACACGGCCTCGACCAATTACATGTGTCAATAAATCATCCCCAAATACAATACTGCTTTTATATGAGTCCTGATAAGTGGAGAAATAGGAGCGATTAGCACAAACATGAACATTTGCTCCAGAATCAAACCACCAATCAAAAGAGGTACAAATTAAATTGACCAAACTTTTAGACTAAGACGTAATGAATTTGTCATTATTTGATTCAATGACATTAACAAGAAAATTTGATCTTTGAAAATGATCGGTAATTTTATAGTAGCAGAATTTATCATCTACTTTGATCTGTCTTTCCATAGTTGAAGCAAATGTTTCAGCTTCCATGTTCCTGGATAACTAATCAAAGTTAAATTTGTTAATATATCAAATTTATCAGAATATAATATGAAATAATAATGCAAATATAAGTGCTTGTTAATAGTTCAAATTTATCAGAATATACTATGAAATAATAAAGCAAATATAAGTGCAAAATATGACAGAACAATTTTGCCTATATCAAACTAAATATTAGATCTGACTTGGCAGATAATTTCGCCTTTTACAAATGATTAACAAACAAGTTAGATTTTTAAGGGTACTAAGACCAGGTCAAAGGTATGATGTTTGTCAACAAAACTGTGGAACAAACAATACTGGTTTGCTTGGGGCTTCGTAGCTTTCACAAAACACAGATCGTGCAGTAAGAAAAGTAAAGCCAAGCAAATATTTTTTCGGTTCTGATTGACTAATATTAGGAGATCAAAATTACAGATCTGATATTATTAACTGGTAAACGCAATTCACCTTTAGATTGTTATTCCAGATCAATAAAATAAGTTATTATTTTATGAATAAATTAAATTAATAAATAGAAAATATTAAGTAAAAATCAAGAATTAGTCTGGTATAGTCGTGCGATCAAGTCACGACTGCCCTAAAGATAAATTCCGCCCTCTTGTGCAGGGTATTTCGGTGATCCAGCCTCCAAGATTTTACACCTCGATGAAATTCTCGAATCCACACCGGTAACGCAGTCACGGAATTGATGACGTTCACTTCAAAAGAAATGAAGCCTCTAGTACCGATTTTCCGACCAAGTCGTAGACTATATTTTTATTTTTATTGAAGAAGGAATAGAATTTCTTATTCTCTTTGGAGAGATGAAAAATGAAACGGGCCACCAGGAAGTTGGAAGGTTCTGCCCATTGATCAAATAAAATATTGCACATTCAATGCAAAATTATTTTACATATTTGATAGAGGAGAATAATGCCAAACGGGTCATCAATGATATATTTCCTCAAAATAATATCTTGTACAATTCCCTCTCTGTTATTTCATTCGCTAAAATCTCTCTAATAATATACATTAAATGGTCAACTTGTCAACACAAGTGTTGATATGTACATTATTATAATAGTTTTAAAATTTAAGTTGTATTATTTATAAAATAAAATACAACAGTTACAAGTATATAATGATAGTTTTTAAAATATTTTAGTCATTTTGTTATTTTTGAATATGAATAAGGATATTTATCCAAATCCATCATTTTGTTTATTTTTATTTTGAAACCTGTTATGATTTTTATTTTATTTTATCATATTTTTGTTATTAATAATGAAATATATATTTGAAAGAAGACATAGTCAAGCTATATTTGAATATCCGATAAATGTATTTGTATTCGTATCCGGTAATATCCGAACCAAATTCGTATTCGGGTATGTATTCATATCTGTGGATCCCAAAAATAATACGGATACGGACATGGTATGTGACCCATATCCGAACGGTATCCGAACCGTTTTCACCCCTACTACATCGCCATTTATGTGGTTCCATGAAAACAATATGTATATTTCAAAAGAGAAAAGATACTTGACCTCTAGAATCACCACCAAGCTTTAATATTCCTATTTATTTTTAAAATCGATGATCATTGAAATAAGTGATTATTATAAATAGAAATGGAAAATGAGTAGGTCGGGTCGGGTCGAGTATGGATCATTCTGGTCTCGGGTAGTTCGGGTCTCGGGTCGTTCGGATTTCGGGTCATTCGAGTCTCGGGTATTTCGAGTTTCAGGTCGTTCGGATTCTGGGTATTTAGGGTCTCGGGTCGTTTTGGTTTGGGTCGGGTCTCGGGTCGTTGACTTGTCAATATTTTTGGGTCGGGTCGGATTGGGTTTGGGTTCGGGTGTGGGTCATGTCAGGTTTTCGAGTCAGGTCAGATTTTGCCAGTTTTAGCTACCCACTATGTTTAACTTGTGAGCCCAAAAGTCTCAAATAAAGTTTTATGTCTTAGAAACCAATATAACGAATTTATTTTCTAAAATAATATATTGACATTATGAAAAACATAATAAGATATTATAAAATAATATATAATACTAGCATAAGAATGAAATGAACAGTTCCATGACCATTCACTCATATGTAAGTTCAAGTTATTGTGGTTCGGGTAATTGAGTGGGTCATTCGGATTATGGGTCATTTAGGTTTGGGTTAATCGGGTTTCGGGTCATTCGGGTCTCGGGTCATTCGGATTTCGGGTCGTTCGGGTCTCGGTTCATTCGGGTCTTGGGTCATTCGGGTTTCAAGTCGTTCGGGACTTTGGTCATTCGGGTCTTGGATCGTTCAGGTCTCGAGTATTTTGGGTTTCGAGTCATTCATGTTCCGAATGTTCCGGATTTCGGGTCGTTTGGGTTCAGGTCGGATCGGATTTCGGATCGTTGACTTGTCAATATTTTTGAGTAGGGTTGGGTGTGGATTTGAGTGGGTCGGGTCGGGTCAGATTTTGCCAGTTCTAATTATAAATTAGTGGTTATTGAAATTTTAATTATATGTAGTTATTCCAAAATATTAGATGATTATTACAAATAACAAAAAAAAAACAATAATGACCATATTAAGACTAGTCAACAACTTTGATAATTTTCGTGGTGGTGATTTAAGAGGTTGAGTAAATAAGTCCATTTAAAAATGATATTTCCCCTATATACAATTCTCTAAACTTGGTATATGACTGACACGTGTTTTTTTTTTTTCCAAAAAAATTTATAGTATATTTCCCGTGTAACGAGTCAATTAGAAAGATTCAATTCAATCATCACTCATTATATATTGTTTGTACTATAGAAGTGCCACAAAGAATCTAATGCCCCACTAAATTCATAAATTTTTTTTATCAAGTTTATGAAATATTTCATGTAATGAGTCAAAATAATTGTCGGCTAAAAACTCATTGAAAACTCATTAGATTCTTTTTACCGACAAAATCTTCGTAGATAATAAAAAATAAATGTGGGCTCCATTAATAAAATAAGATCATATCTTTATATTTATTTCTATAACGAGTCATTTTTCAATTATGTTGATATTATAAATGACTCATTACACAAAAAATATTCTTTCAATAGTTTCTTACCAAGTTCCCATGCTGAGAATTTTTTTCCTTGGAAGAAAAATTCAAATACACTCTTTAACGTTTCAAAATATCTATTTACTTCTTATTTATTTTGATATGTAAACATTATATATATTTTAGTTTTGAATTATATTTAGGAAATTATATTTAATTTAGTTATTAATTTGTTCTTTTACTTTTACTTTATTTGATATGCAAAAATAATTTTTGTTTTTAATCTTAATTTTTTAAAATTCTCGAACCACAATAATCAAAATATTCTTTTCCAGTGAGAATAAAAATCTAATGAAATTATCCATATTTTGTAAGTTGACAAAATATATTTTTATTTATCCTAGATAGATAGTAATTTTGAATAATAAACAAATTGGAATATTTAGTTATTTAAAGAAATATTTATTGTTCTATGATTAAAATATTTATAAAATTAGAGTGATATTACAAAAGTATTCAATAACTAAACTATGTATAATTTTTATGTTAAATAAAGTGTAAATGAAATATGAAGGAATGCATGTCTCTTGAAATTATAAGTACTTAAAAAATTAAGGGGTATATACACATTTCCTGGAAGTTGTGCATTGGCCATTTAACCTGATTTTTTTTTTGTTAGCTTTGTTACACAGATGACTCAATATCATGGTGCTGCTGGCCCACTAATAATTTCTTCCAAAATAAGTCTTAAAAAATGTGATGGGACCCCAAGATAAGTGTAAGGATTTTTTAGTTACCATAAAGTTTTATAAATATTTTAATAAATAACATATAATTTTATGCACTTTTTTTGGTCTCTACAAATTATATGAACTTATTTTTAACCAATCACTGGAGCTATCTATAACATTTCATAAATTTTTGGAACAAAATAGTTCACATCAAAATTAAAATTTTATTAATATTTTAACGAACGATATTTAAATTTAGAATCTTTTTTAGTCTCTATAAATATAGATGGATTTATAAACAAAATTTAATTATAAATTAAATCGTAAAAAATATAAATGAGAAAATAATACTTTACAAAAGATAAAATAAAATATTTGATAAAATAAAAGAGATGATAATTTAAGTAATATAAATGGGAAATAAAATATATTATAAAGCATTGCAATCATTATTTGGAAGTAATTGTTAATACGATAATTATTAAATATATATATATATATATATATATATATATATATATATATATATATATATATATAAAATATCAAAAAAATCAAATGATTTAAAAGTATCAAAATATTATCTATTTTCTTATATAATTAATAAATTCGTTTGAATCTATGGAGAGAATTAGTACACAAAAACATTATATAAAATACTATTGTAAGTAATTTCTTCGAAGCGGAGCGAAGGTATCCTTTACTATATAATAAATTTTTTTTGTAGATCTTGCGTCTCTACCGTCTTCTTCTCACAGAGGTGGCGTTCGGCAAGGTGGAATAAGAGTGGAAGAGTGGAGGAAGTGGGTTATTTCAGCCGAACAAGGATGAAAGAAAATGGAATAAATAGATGGAAGAGTGTAATTTCCTTCTTTCATGGGGGCTAGAAGATTTTTCTTTCATGGAATAAGATAAAATTTAAGACAAAAATACATCTCTTTATTCCGCTTTGAGATGACATGACATTAATAACTAATGCTACTTCTCTCTCTTATTTCTTTCTAAATATTTTTTTAGAGAAAAATAAGGATGAAAAAACCATCAATTCTCAATAATTGTTTCATGAAATTATATATTTAAAATGTGAAAATAATTATGCTCATTTTCTCGGTCTAAAGAGATTTATCTATTATATCTTTCTTTCGTTATTCATTTTTTTTTTTTATCTATTTTGTCATGTATAAATGATTTAATAAATTAAACAAATTATTTCCATCTTATTTATTTAAAAAACTTTTTTTTTATTTTTTAGGTTGAATAGTAATAATTAAATTAATTAAAAAAATATGATTAGAATAAAGATAGTTATTAGGTATTATTTATATATTTTAAGTCATGTCATTGAATGTGCGCAAGGATGCAGGAATAAAATGAAATAATCCCATCTTCCACTATTCCACCACCGAACAAAGCCCAGAGAGATATCCTCTCCTTCGCCTCCGTTTCCTTCTGCGTACCAGATCTATCACCAGACCGATAGCTCGCCAGTTAGCAGTTGCAGGTCAGAAGCTCCGTCTCTCTTTAGGCGAGCAGCTCGCTGTCTCCAGAAGCACTGCCTCTATTCAGGCGAGCAACTCGCCGCCTCTAGAAGCTCCTGGTTCAATTGGTTAAAATGTAGGCTTGAATATGGCTATTTAATGCTGAATTTGTGGTATTAGGTCTTAATTCGGTTGATTGAATGAATTAGGATTTTTTTAGGTCTTCATTTGTGGTTTATTAGGCCTTAGTTGGGTATATTGAATGAATTAGGCTAATTTAGGTCTGAATTTGTTCTTTATTAGGTTTGAATTTGGGTAAATTGAATGAATTAGGGTTACTTAAGTTTTAGTTGGTGGATTATCAGGACTAAATTATGTTAAATTGAATAAATTAGGATACTGAATTAGGATTATTTATTCTGAATTTGCAGGTTAGTAGAATTAGGAAAATGACGCTTCTTTTGAATTAGGACTTTTCTTTTCATAATTTCTTTTATCTTTCAGAAAATTACAACTCAGAATTAATTGAATGAAATTTTTTCTTAATGGAGCATGAAAAATATTTGTAAATATATTCCTAATTTTCAGATATGAAAACATTCATACTTCGTTTCAGATATATTCTTTCCAATTTACCCTTGAAAAACATATAACTCCCTTCTTAAGCCTTCTTTTGAATTACCTTTATTTTTTGTACAAATTCATGCGTTCACCATACAAAACATACTTAATGGTCTGAAATTTGTCACTCTCACTTGTCTTTAGTTTATTATCTACGTCCATAAGCATGCGCTCTGATTATTTTTTCTTCAGATTCTAGAAGGCCAGATTTGTTCTTATTTCAATATTAAATTAACTGTAGGAACTGTCTTGAACCTCTCAAGTCTTAACAATGGGGATGGCAATGTGTACCTATATTTTTCAATATAAGGAATGATAGGGTATTTTGCAATATTCTCTGTCTGTACTTATATTTTTGTTGATTGTTATAAATTTTTTTCTTCATTCAGATAAAAGATTATAAATATATGTATTGATGATATAACTTATTAAAGGAATAGTTTCATGTGCCAATATACTATTTTACATGCACACAATAATTATACAAAATGTTATGTTGCATATGGAAATGGTATTGTGTTATACTGTGTTCATGCTGTAATTAATCATGCGTCATGCAATTGGTTTTTCCGATTTTAAACCAATACATTCCTTTGATTTTGTTTTCATTCCTTTAACGAGTTATTAATAAATCTGAAGGTGATTAATGCAGTAATTAACTTTTTATTTTGTTTTCATTCCTTTGAGAGTTATTAATAAATCTGAAGGTGCATTTAAATCAATTAATTTGCACCAAATCTTACTTATAAACTTGTACATATTTTATCTATATAACTGTAATTAAACCATATTTCTATTTTTTTTTTTGAGGATCAAATACAGGGTAACTTCAGATCATACTTTATTGCCAAGACCCATGTCTGCTGGTGCAGCATACAGATCTGAAGAGGCCAATGATGAACTTCAAAATGAGATTTAATATCTTATAGTTATATTTTAATGAAGTAGGAATTAATAAAAATACTACAATTATTTAACTATTATGTAAATTTGCAACTGTGTTATCATTATGTATATAACATACCTTTTTGACTAATATTAAGTTCTATAAGATCGATAAACACGTGCACTGCACGTGACTATGTCTAGTATAAATAAACACATGGAAAGATATGGTATTGCAAATAGATACATATACATATCATGGTATGACAAATAGATACCGGATTTTAGATAAATGGTTGTTGTTATGAATAATTATTGAAATTTATTGTGAAGACATTTTTTATAAGTTTATGTTAAATACTGGTCAAGGATTTTGTTATATGAGTGGGTGTTTCGCTCTGCTTCGGACTTTATAGTTTTGTCGGAAATGGTAAAAATAATGATCATATATTTCATAATTTAGCAGCATAATTTTCACTTTTGTATCTCACTTTTTTTAAATATTGAACACCGCAGATTTACACGGTATTTACTATTATGATCATCTTGGTTAATGCATGTTTCTAATTTATAACATTTTTGTATTAAATGTGAAAAAATAATACTTTATCACTCGTGATTTAAATCCTAAAAGATCATATAAATAACAATGGGGTGATAAACATGAAATTTGTTGAGCAACTAATAATTTGAGATTTTGTAACCTTTTACATATGTATTTCAATATGGCTCTTTTGTCATGTACTATACGTTAAAATTTAAGATGTATAAATGATATTTTTAGATTATATACTTTTTTTGTCAATTTTTTCAACTCTTTTTTTAGCGCAATACTCAATATTTGTCGAGTAGGCATGAAAAAAATAATTTATTTAGATTTCTCATTTTATAAGGTATATATGATATGTTAGTCTCTTTTCAAATATAACTTGGATCATTGTCGTGAATATAAATTATTTAATTAGGTTATATAATTTAATTTGTATTGTTTATAACAACTCATATTATTACTAAAAAATTATCATCAAGTTATTGCTAATAATTTTCGGAATTTTAAGACCATATTTATTAGTGAATATGACTAACCACGCAATAGTTAATTGATAAATGCATAATGATTTTAAATTATATGATTAAAAGCGAGATTTTTATTTTGGTTGTAAATGAAATCATATCTTATGTGACACTAATACTTCTAATATTTTTTGAAAAAATTAATATTTTGTCTTTTTGATTAATAACATGTATAATTAGTTATATGAATTATTATAATTTTATGATAACTCAATGCATCAAACAATACTTGAAATTCCACTAAAAATCATAAATAAACAAACTTGGCTTAACGGGTTGAATATGACTTGCGACGCAATGTCGATTGATAAATGACTATAATGCAAAATGGACACATGTCACAAAAGAAACTGTTTTCAAACTTTATATATAAGAAGATAATTCCGTAATTATTAATATTTTATAATATTATTACTCATTATTACTTAATAAATTAAAATATTTCTATAAAAATGGAAATAATTATTGGTAAAGAGAATCAACATTGAGTTCAAATTGGGGATCCTTAATAAATTCTATAAAAGATAAATATATTTGTTGGGTTCAGAATTGGGATGCTTATCAAATGAGAATACATATGGAGGTGCAAATTGGGGATCGTTATCAATTGTCAAAGGGCCTTGTGTCAAAAAAACCCAAATTATAAGCTTTATATATTAGATATTTATCTTTTTGACTAATAAAATGTATAATTGGGTGCATCCTCGCTCCACTTTGGTATATAATTTTATAAATTTCATATATATGATACTTATTTTTATTTCATTTATTTTGAATATGTATTTTAAAACCAATAATATTATAATTATAACATTGTGGTGTACAAAATTAAAAAAGAAATGATTTTTTCTTATAATTTTATAAGGTGTGTATAGACACTATTTTTTACAATGTACGATCATTTATAACATAAAAAAATGTATTTAATAAAATAAATAGCTCTTTTATGAATATATATTTTAAAGTGGTATACATGATTAAATAAAATTTCGTATTTTATTAGATTTAACATGAAAATTTAAATTTTATAGGAGATGTGCTACATATATATCGTGTCATGTAGAAACTTTAAATAAAGTTTTTCGTCTATGATTTTTACATGCGTAGTTGATAGTTTGATTTTTTTCATATCCTTTTCGATATGATTTTTTGTTAAATTCTCACACAAAAGAGAAAATAATTTTGACTGAATAACTTATAGTTTCATGCTTTGTATATAAAGAAAATTATACCTGAAATTTTTAATTTATGTTTTTCACATTACACTATAATTATAATAATTAAAAATTAGTAGATATATAATAAGCTGGAATTTATATATTGTGACTATTCATATTTCATTATAAATATTGTGCCACAGAAGATCTCCATCAAAAACTCTTCTTCACTTGTCTTTGTTCCAGATACCGGTTTTGATATTTTGTACATGGTTGTTAGTCTCACATCGGATATTCTAAGAAAAAATATATTTCTATACACTTGTTTCTCCATCAAATTAAAATATAGTTATAGTTTGAGGCCTGAAATTTGTAAGTGGGCCAAAATAGTTTATGTAGTTTGTTGAACTCATTGATAGCGCCGGAGGATTGTGCCTTTGGCACATGTCAATAGGAGATGAAAGAAATATTTTTTATATCAACCATATAATTAGTTATATGAATTATTATAATAACTTTATGATAATTCAAATACATCAAACCAATACTTGAAATGCTACTAAGAATCATAAATAAACATAATTGGCTTAACGAGTTGAATATGACTCGCGACATAATGTCGATTGATAAATGGATACAGTGCGAAATAGATATATGTTACAAAATGAACTCTTTTCAAACTTTATATATAAGAAGATAATACTGTAATTAATCCTATTTTATAATATTATTACTTCTTATTATAACGTAATAAATTGGAATATTTCTATAAAAATGAAAATAATTATTGGTAAAGAGAATCAACATTGAGTTCAAATTGCAAATCCTTAATAAATTCTATCAAAAATAAATATATTTGTTGGGTTCAGAATATGGATGCTTATTAAATGAGAATACATATGGAGATCCAAATTGAGAATCGTTATCAATTGTTAAAGGGCCAGTTGTAAAAAAAACTCTAAATTATACCAGTAAGAATAAGAATTGCCACCGGACCTGCACCCACAGTACATTGATAAACCCTTCGAAGTACCCCTAGTCTGATCTATCAAATCCAACAAAACTTCTTGAAGCCTTTGTTAATGTTAGAAATAACCATTGCCTCAAGACCATAAGTTGTCAATGAGACTCATAACTTTGAGTGCAAAGTTGTAAATTCAAATTTCATTCATATCAAAATAAAAGTGGAATAAAGAACATTCCCGGTTCAATAAAAACATCTCACTCCATCAAGACGATATTATCAGGGCAAGAATTACATGTACAAACAAGATTATGGTGTATTCGAAATACTAAATACCTTTTCGAGGCTTGAAACATAATAAACCCCTTCTATTACATTCTCCACTTTTACTAAGTCGAGGGAAATATTATATTTTCTCATTTTCTTTCACGACAAGAGGCTTTGATTCTAAATAATGTGATACTGTTATGCATTAAGATTTACAATGTTGGTAGTACTGACCAAAACTTTACAAATACAAATAATACGGTTGTCTACTCCAAATCCTAAATATGGTCTTTTGAAGGCTTGAAACTAAATAATTCTCTTCTTTTACATTGTCCACTTTTACCGCAAGCAGAGGGAAGATTATTTTCTTTCATTTTTTTTCACATCAACGGTAAGCAACTTTTATTTGGTTTAATATCAACGTAAACAACGCTTACCTTTAAAAAAAAATAGGATATAACAAATAGTTTGTAGTCAAATTGGTTAAAATATTTATATGTAGTAAGAGATCATGAATTCAATTCCTGATAAATATAATATAGCATATATTTATCAAAGTCTCTGAATTCAATGTATTGAACATAAAAAAAAGTTATGTTAAATTTCAAACCATTCATTATCAGGAAATACAAGTTTCTAATTATAAAATTATAAAAATACAAATTGATTGAACTGGTAAATGTTTCATATATCATAAATGAAAGAGAAAGGAGGAATTAATTGTAAGAATGTAAAATGTCCTCAATAACACGTCAAATAAGAATCTGAATTTCCGGTGCAATGTGCGAAACAAATGGACTGTCCAACGAGAACTCGAATGTGAATTTATCTATTTTTTGTTTGAATAACATATCAAATTTACAAATTGTCATGATTTAGAAGTTTTTGATTGGTGTCTTCCAGCATAGGGTATATCCCATCTATGCATGCCACTAAAGATTCGTCAAACTAGTCGGCTTGAATATGATGGGTATAGAAAATGACTTTCAACCTCTCAAAAGACTGAAAAAGACATGTGAAGGCAAAATTTTCATAAAAAATTCTTATTTTGACAAAATTTAGAATATCTTGTCAAATTTTTCAGTGTAATAATTAATATTTTGGCCAACTATTCCCTAGCTTATTAGTTGAGCGTTTTAATAAAAAGAGAGAGTTGATATAGAGCACAATGACACTGTAACACGACTGTTCACGATGAATCTATAGCAATATATATAATTTATTTTCTAATAACAATATGTACATAACAATATATATAATTTATTTTCTAATAACAGTATATACATAAAAAGTGAAAATAATATATAAAAATGAAAAAATAGTATATAAAATAGAAAACAATATATAAAATACACAAAGAATAAACAACAATATATTAAATGGTAAAACAGTATATAAAATGAGAAAATAATATATAAAATGGGAAAAATCAGTATATTTACAGTCTCGTTGTGGTACAGTCGTGTTATAATGCCGTTGTGTTTGTATATTTCCCAAAAAGAAAAGGTCATTTTTTTTGAAAGGTCATTTTCTATTGTTGGATACAAATATGTCATTGCGAATTGCAAACACTTTTCTTTCACTTAATTTTTTTTATTAATTAATATGTCCTGCAAATCTTCTTTTTTTTCCTTTTCTACAAGGTAACCTCAAATCTCAATCTCGCCTTTAATTCACAGATTTCTTGTAAGCCCTTTCATTTCTAATACATTTATGAAGTAGTACATTTTTTCTTGCTTTGAAAAAAAAAAGAGTAAGGACCTTCTTGCATCTTTCCATGTCCATATTATGTTCAAATAAATATATTCGAGGTTTTGATTTTATATTCTTTTATTTCATTTAAATTTTCTGATATAATGTCTATTGTATATTTTTGTATATTGTATATTGTATACTAACTATTAAACTTAGTATAATATATTTTACTAATCATGTGACCGACACCTGTGTTCCATCTAAGAAAATATAGTCCATATTTCAATAGCAGTGAGGGCCCCTGATTATAACTCATACAGAAATATATCCTTTCACTCTAGCAGCCCTGAGTCGTTTGGTCAATGTATTTTTAGCTTAATTGCCACTTGGAGAACTAGAAGAAATTAATTTTGTTTTTCTATACTGTTGGAAGCTTCTATGTGATCTACGTAAGATTTTACCAATAACTAAAATACTTGAGCTAAATTAACTCCAACCCATTATTTTTCATTTTTTTTGAGTCTTCACAAAAAACCACATCATTTAAAAACCTAAACGGTTGAATGATAGAAAATATTTATATCTCAATCATTTATATCTCAATCGTTGATTCAAATCTTGACTCTTTATATATATATATATATGGTAGTTATTTTACATTCTTTTAATCCATCACCAGATGGCACATAATCATCATCATCCTTATTCATATTACTGATGTTGGATGTGAAATTAATGAACTAGATTGTTTTTAAGATTTTGCTAGTCCATTTAGTATACAAATTCCTATTTTTGCTATTGACAAGAGGAGTAGAAAATCAAAGATGAACTAATTATGAATTTTAACTCAAAGAGAAGATGAAATGTTCATTCATCAAAACACGTATTTTTTCTTTCATTCTTTACAAAGTTAGTGATTTCTAAATAAATTTTTTATTTCTTCTACTTACAATATCACATATAATTTCGTTTGAATTTTCTCTCTGTTTTGAACTCCATATTTATATGATTCCGAATTAATTTGTTATTTTACTTAACTATGTAAAGATGGAGACTACATACGATAATATATGAAAAAATGATTGTAAGACACTTGTATAAAATATAGTTTTAGATAATTAAAATTACATAATTAGATTTTTAAAATATAAAATAAATAAATAAATAAAAGAATTATGTGTAAAATAATATATATATATATATATATATATATATATATATATATATATATATATATATATATATATATATTGTTCATAATTTCGACTATTCAAGAAAAAAATAACAATGAGAAAGTTAATGGGCAAAACGTTAGGAAAATGAGTCATATTATTTTCTCTTATACTTCATCTTATTTTTTTCTTAAACATTTTTTTCTTTTTTCAAACTTTATGTTAATATAATTAATTTCTTTCGTTTATCTTTTTTAATTAATTTCTTTCGTTTATTGTTTTTAATTTTTTTTCTCATTATGATGTAAAGAGATACTAATATAAGAAACTTTTAAGAGAATAAGTAAAAAGAGTGTATACTAATTTAGGAATAGATATGCAAACTGGAATCGTGATCACGAATCCGTCATTAATCATCGGAATATTCAGTAGATCTTTGACATCTCTCTTTGATTTTTTTTTAAACAAAGTTATTACTTATATCCCTTTATTTTTAATGCTCGATTTGTGAATCATGAACTCTTTTTTAAAATAAATAATTAAAGTACATCTAAGTAATTTACAACCATAAGTAAAATGATTTGTGAATCATTTGACAGTTGGTATGTTGTCATTGTACAACCAAGACTAATCTCATTATATACGCTCGCACTCCATAAATGCTGTTGTACAAATCCCAGATTTAAATTTCAACTCTTCACATCTTCTAGACCTTTAATTCCATGGCCATGATCCTTAAGACCTTTGCTCTTGCCTCTATGCTTCTTCTAAACTTTACACTCTCTACAAGCCAAGATGGTGAGTTAACATTCAATGGATTTACCAGAGCGAATCTTACCTTAGATGGCATGGCAAACATAACACAAAACGGCCTTTTGAGGCTAACAAACGATACGTTCCAATTAAAAGGTCATGCCTTCAACCCTTCCCCATTTCGTTTTGGCAATACAACTTTCTCCTTCTCGACTACCTTTGTTTTTGCAATTATTTCTGAATACCTTGACCTTAGCGGCCATGGCATTGCCTTCTTCATATCAGCTACCAAAAATTTCTCCTCCGCCTTGCCTAGCGAATACTTAGGCCTACTTAATATACAAGATAATGGTAATTCGACCAACCACATATTTGCGGTTGAGCTTGATACTATCTTGAACACCGAGTTCCAAGATATTAACAATAACCATGTGGGCATCGATATTAACAACCTCAAATCAAGCCAATCTTATTCCGCTGGTTATTTTGCCGATGATTCGGGATCTTTTCAAAATTTAAGCCTTTATAGTCGCACTTCAATACAAGTGTGGATAGATTATGACGGCCAAGAGACACAAATTAATGTAACCTTAGCTCCTGTTGGTAAATCCAAGCCAACAAAGCCGCTACTTTCATATACGTATAACCTTTCCACCATTTTTCTCGATTATATGTATGTCGGCTTCTCTTCTTCCACTGGATCAGTACATACTACTCATTACATTCTTGGATGGAGTTTTAAGTTAAATGGCTTTGCCCCCTCTCTTGACCTTTCAAAATTACCAAAGATCCCCCGCACAACCCCAAAAGGCCGTTCAAATATTTTGGAAATTGTGTTGCCTTTAGCATCTACTATGTTTGTTCTACTTTTAGTTGTTTTCATTTTCATCTTCGTGAAGAGATCGTACAAGTATGCAGAATTACGCGAAGATTGGGAGGTCGAGTTCGGACCACATAGGTTCTCTTATAAAGATTTATACCGAGCGACCAACGGTTTCAAGGAAAAACGACTACTTGGAAGTGGTGGCTTTGGGAGGGTGTATAGAGGGATACTACCTGTGTCAAAGTTGGAAGTTGCCGTGAAGAAAGTCTCACATGGATCGAGGCAAGGGATAAAGCAATTCATTGCCGAGATTGTAAGTATCGGGCAACTCCGACATAGAAATGTTGTACAATTATTGGGTTATTGCCGGCGAAAAGGTGAGCTCCTTTTGGTGTATGATTACATGCCAAATGGTAGTCTTGACAAATATCTCTACGATCAAGAAAAACCGAGCCTAGATTGGAACAAACGGTTGAAAATCATTAAAGGAGTCGCATCTGGTCTTTTATATCTCCATGAAGACTGGGAGCAGATTGTCATACACAGAGAT
This sequence comes from Juncus inflexus, assembly GCA_024447665.1. Classification (NCBI taxonomy): domain Eukaryota; kingdom Viridiplantae; phylum Streptophyta; class Magnoliopsida; order Poales; family Juncaceae; genus Juncus; species Juncus inflexus. The sequence goes on along the minus strand of JAJHPC010000009.1, from coordinate 7,576,780 downwards.
GTCAAAGCAAGCAACGTGCTACTAGATAATGAATTAAATGGTCGATTAGGTGATTTTGGCCTTGCAAGATTATATGATCATGGTACTGACCCACAAACCACCCACGTGGTTGGTACGATGGGTTATATAGCCCCTGAGCTTGCAAGGACAGGCAAGGCAACACCCGCCACAGACATTTTTGCTTTCGGTGCATTTATGTTGGAGGTGGTTTGTGGTAGGAGGCCGGTTGAACCGGGGACTCAAGGAGAGCGGATGATTTTAGTGGATTGGGTGTTAGAGAATTGGAAAAAGGGATTACTTATCAATATTATGGACCTTCGACTAAGAGATGATTATAATGCAGGTGAGGTGGAGACAGTTGTAAAACTCGGGTTGCTTTGTTCGCATCCTTTGGCTAGCGCAAGACCAAGCATGCGACATGTCATGCAATATTTAGATGGGCATGCACCCGTGCCAGAGCTATCTGCCACTAATATGAATTTTAACATGCTTGCGATGCTTCAAAGCGACGGGTTTGATTCGTATCTTATGTCAGACCCATCTACAATGACGTCATTCTCCGGCCTTTCTGGAGGTAGATGAAGATGATTGTAAAATGATTTGTATGTGTGAGGTTGCTATATCAAAGATCAAAATTTGTAAAAGAAATAGGAAAATGGTGTAAGTAAATATTTGTATGATAAATTATCTTCCCTTAATTTCCCTTAATTACATTTATTTGACTTTTAACTTTCTTCATTGTTCTTAATATACTTGGGTCATTCTTTCACAAAGGTAATTGATATAAAGGATTTCTTGATCACTGTTTCAGTTTTGATCTCTCCATTTACCATTTGTATTGTTTTGATTTTATTGATAATCTATCCTAGAATTTAGATGAAAATGTTTATAGGTCATGGTCAATTGATTTCGGTTTCGAGGGCCAATAATATATTACTTTCTCTATCCTTGTATTTCATGGGCAGAGATTATGACTGGGCCTTGGTATACAGACGGCACAAAAAATCATTAAAGAAATTACTGCATAGATTATAGGTGCCATGAAAGATTAGGTTCCAATCGAATGTTTGAATCTTCAGCCAGGTAAGGTCAACACCAATTTTTGAAGGGACTTGGTTATGTTACAACGCCACTGTACTACATCGGATCATGACGATAATAAATATATAACTTACTATAGAATAATAATAATATATATAATTTATTTTTTATAACAGTATATACAGTAAAGAATGAAAACAATATATTAAAAACAAAATAATATGTTAAAACACAATATATAAATTCTAAAAGTAATTTTTTTAAAAAAATACATAAAAAATAAAAACATCATCATCCCCACCTAAATAAAAAATGTGGAAAACAGTATAATGTTGTATAAAATAGTATATTGGTGAGTAAAATGAAATATTGGTCAGATGAAATAATATAATATTGTCTAAAAGAGTAATAAAATATTGTCTAAAGTAATACTTCTCATCTTCATCATCATCTAAAGATCATGGAAAGAAATAATAAAATGTTGTGTAAAATAGTATATTGGTGAGTAAAACGGAATATTGGAGAATCTGGTAATTCCCAACGGTCGAAAAGCCTGAGGTTGATTTGGGGATAAATGTAGTCAGGGAGAGGGAGAGGAATCAAGAGCATTCTTTTGGCTAAGTATTGAAGAACGAGCTTTGATTCGCTCGGCATGAATCTGAATTTGTTCTGTAGATAATGCGTTGACTCCATTTACATTCACATACCTAATCTGCAACATTTTTATAAGAATAATTAAGAAGATTATTATTATTTTTGGTGTGGGATTAGGGGGGATAAGTGGGGGTATTTATGGGGGGGGGAAGGGGTGAGAAATGGCGTGTAAGTTTTTAAAACGCTAGTGAGATTAATTTATCTGCTTTTTCGTGTGATTTTAATGGTGATTATCTTTGTTTCCTTTTTTTGGATTTTAACTTGGCGAGGTTTTGTGTGGTGTAATGCTGTTTGAAATGTTAAAATGGGAGAGTAATAGATTAGTGTTTACTGGTTTGAATGTTAAATCTGGTAAAAAATAAATTAGTAGTGTGTAATTAATTGGATAGTATTTGAAAAGAAACCAGACAGTCACATAAGGACTGAACCAGATAACCGCGTCGCTAACAGAGAAACAGAACAATAGTGACTGCACAGTAACACGGCAGCACTAAACCAGCAGCGACCTTGTGATTATCAGCAGCGTAAATAATAGTGCAGCAATACGCTTACACTAGCCCAAGAAGGAACAATAATAGAAGAAGAAGGATTGAACAATGGAACTTGAAAAATAAAACAAATTTCTTATTACGAGAGAAAAAAGAGATACAAAATATTGTTGTTGTTGGAATGAATAAAACTGTACCCCTACCCCTTTATTTATAGAATAGTCATATCTAATATAAGGAAATAACTCAAAGAATTACTGCCCCATTTAACACCTAAACATGGAAATACGAAACCTCCTTGTCAAGAAATCTAATATATGGTAATACCAAAATTCCTTGTCAAGAAATCTTATTTCCAAGAAATATCTTTCCTAATTTGTTACATGCCTTCATAATATACAAATGCATCTTTATATTTTAACACTCCCCCTTAAAGTGCATTTGGCCATGAGCCCCAACTTGGCTCGCAATAACTCGAATGATCCCTTGGAGAGAGACTTGGTGAAGATATCAGCCACGTTGTCAACGCTTCTCACCTCCTCAACTCCAATAATTCCATCAAGCACTTTTTCACGAATGAAGTGATGCTCGATCTCGATGTGCTTGGTTCTCGCGTGACAAACATGATTGGTCGCCAACTTCAACGCACTCTGATTGTCGCCTCGAATAACCGTAGGACCAGTAACCGCATTGTAAACATCCTCGACCAACCTCCGCAACCAAACACACTCTTGTGCTGCAAGTGATGACGTCTTGTACTCCGCCTCGGTACTAGAAAGAGAGACCGAATCTTGCTTCTTCTTGCACCAAGAAACACTTGCAGAACCACAAGAGAAGACATAACCGGATGTCGATCTCCGATCATCCAAATCACCGCCCATGTCAGCATCGGTATATCCATTCAAAACGAACTCGGAATCCTTCTTATAAAATAACCCGAGATCAAGAGTCGAACTCACATACTTGAGAATTCTCTTTGCTGCATCCAGATGCGACTTTGTCAGAGCTTGCATAAACCGACTCACCAGACCGACCGCGAAGGCAATATCTGGTCTAGTAATTGTGAGATAAATCAGGCTTCCAACAAGAGCAGGAAACTTCCAAGGATCCGGAAGTATCTTTCCATCATCACGTATCAATTTGAAATTTGCATCCAGCGGTGTCGAACAATGCTTACCTTCTTTTACGCCAAATTTCTCAATGAGCTTTCCAGCATAACCCGTTTGAGAGACAAAATACCCGTCTTTCAAACCTTCCACTTCCAATCCCAGGAAGTGACTAAGCTCTCCAAGATCCTTCATCTCGAATCGAATCGAGAGCTCGCCCCGAAGTCTTGCAACTTCGCCTTCATCATTGCCGGTGATGATCATGTCGTCCACGTATAAAAGGACGACCACGTGTAGACCCGCCTTCCTTTTCACAAATAAACTGTGATCCGAACTCGAAGAAGAATAACCACAAAATTACAAATATTCCGCAATCTTGCCATACCAAGCTCGAGGTGCTTGCTTCAAACCATACAACGCTTTCTTCAGCTTGCACACATAGTCAGGACGCACCTTGGAAATATATCCAACCGGTTGCTCCATATAAATCTCCTTCTCGAGTTCACCATAAAGGAAAGCATTCTTCACATCCAGCTGCCACAGCTTCCAACCTAGCGAAGCAGCCAATGAAATCACAATTCGCACGGATGTCATCTTGGCGACAGGACTAAAAGTCTCTTCATAATCCTCGCCATACCGTTGAGAAAATCCTCTCGCTACAAGCCTCGCTTTATAGCGCTCAACACTCCCATCCGCCTTGCGTTTCAACTTGTATACCCATTTGCAAGTAACCGGGTCCAATTCCTTGGGCTTCGGAACAAGATCCCAAGTTTCCTTTTTCCGAAGAGCTTGCATCTCCTCGTCCATAGCATCTTCCCACGACTTATTACCTTTCGCCTCCTCAAAGTATGAAGGTTCACCATCCGACGATCCTGAAAAGAAACACGAATACGTCGACATGAAGTTTTCATCTCTATATCTAGCCGGCCGAGTTACCATCCTTGTCGACTTCCTTAGAGCTTGTGCATTTCCCTCTTCTTGCAATTGCACTTCGTTGCTCCCCCTGTCACTTTGATCCATCTTACTTGAACTCGTGACAGTCGACGTAGGCGACGAAAACCTCGGATCTTCACTCGGGTTACCCATGTCATTAGCATCCGGGTTTCTCACGTGACCAACAGGCGGCGTCGGCAGATTCGAAACTACCGCTTGGGAACCACCATCACCATATAGAGAAGACGCTTCATCAAACACCACGTCTCGAGAGACAATGAATTTATGAGTTGTCGGATCCATGCATTTCCATCCCTTCTTTCTTTGATCATAACCAATGAAAACACACTTCCGAGCCTTAGCGTCTAACTTCGTCCTCTTCTCATCTGGTACGTGAACAAAGCATGTACAACCGAACACTTTCAAATGTTTCACACTTGGCTTCTCATCGAACATCAACTCGTGAGGTGACTTCATGTTAATCGGACTACATGGAAGCCGATTAACCACATAGGTAGCACATGCCATACCTTCCGCCCATAAGGCCTTCGGTAAATTTTTCGCGTACACCCAACTCCTACATACCTCCACCAGATGTCGAATTTTCCTTTCCGCCACACCATTTTGTTGCGGTGTATAAGCACAAGTCAACTCCTTCTTGATGCCATGACTCTCGCAAAATGAGAGAAAATCCTTGGATGTAAACTCGCCTCCATTGTCGGTTCGAAACTTCTTAATTCTTTTACCAAGCCTTCCCTCAACCATTATTCTAAATTCTCGAAATTTAGAAAATGCCTCCCGTTTCTCCTTCAGAAAATAAACCCAAGTATAGCGTGTAAAATCGTCGACGAGTACCAACATATAACGAGCACCCCCGTACGACGCGTTCTGCGTAGGACCCATCAAATCACCATGAATAAGTTCTAACGCACCTTTACACCTTGACTGAGACTTCTCGAAAGGCAGTCGATGAGATTTACCATATTGGCAGCCCTCACACACCTCAACACCACTTGCAAAGGAAAGAGACAGAAGCCCGTTAATAAGATTCCTCGAAACCATCGCCTTCAACTTGTCAATACCCACATGGCCGAGTCTAGCATACCAAACCGACACGCCATCATTGTTGCTCATCTTGTCAACATACGAGGAAGAAGCCGAGAGAACATACAAGTCTTTTACCCTCTTACCGACATGAGTAACATCACCCTTCACCTCCTCCACATTCCGGAGGAACTTCACATCCTTCGGGCCAAACAACACATAGTGACCCGCATCAACCGCATTCGCCACCGACAGGAGATTCTTCTTCATACCAGGCACGTGGTAAACACTGTCTAGAGTTATCGACCTGTTGTCTTTATCAGAAACAACAACCGCGCCCTCATTCACCACATGGTGAACACTGTTGTCGGCAGTAACAAAGGCAAGTGTGTGCCTTTATACCCCGAAGTGAAGAAAATTTGGAATCGTCACCGGTCGGATGATGACCACAACCGGAATCAATGATCCAATTATCCTCGTAGTTAACAGAAGCACACACGTCTAATGAAACTCCTTCTGCTACGAAACCCGTATCCCAAACTTCACACTTCACAATATCCTCCTTACCTGCGGCATTTCCTTCCCTCAACTTAACACGACAATTCTTCCTTATGTGACCGAGTTTTCCACATCGGTAACACTTGATAGCTGACCGAGAACCACTATTAGATGAAGACTCCCCCTTCTTCGTAACCTCCTTCTTCTGTTCCTCTTGGTCATACCGAGTTTTTACTTTGTTAGACACAAGAGCGTGACCTTCGCCTTCAGAGACCGAAACACCCGCCATTTGTCGAGCCAATGATTCTTGAGAAGCGAGCAAATTTTCAAACTCCGTCAAGGATGGTTGTTGCGCCCACCCTTGTATTGAGGTAACGAACGGGACATACTCTCTTCGAAGACCGCGAATAATATACCGCTTTAACTTTGCCTCCGAAATAGCCTCCTCCGGTTCCAAGATAGAAATTTCAGAACATAAACCCTTTACTCTCAAGAAATATTGAGAGATAGAAGATTCACCTTGTTTGCAACTTGCCAACTCATTCTCCAGAAATTGTAATCGTGCCATGTTCTTTTTGTTGAGCAACTCATCAAAGGTTCTCCAAATCTCAGCCGCTGATTTGCACCCCTTAATATGCTCGAATAGATCGCGTGATATCGACCTCTTCAACAAGAACTCCGCCTTAGCATTCGTTTTTGACCACTCCTTTACTGCGTCTGCATTCGTCACCGTACCATTCGTACTGGTGATAGGCGTCGGTGCAACCTCCATACCAACAACGATCTCCCATAACCCCTCACTCCTAATACAAGACTCCATACAACTCTTCCACATTGAATAATTCGAAAGATTTAGAGCCTCAATACCAAGTCCACTAACCCGACCTCCAAACTCCATGGATGCCGTAATAAACAATCCTCTTCTTCACCAAGGGACGAGAACAACACCGTCTATCGCCAACGTCGTCGTCTATCACCCTTGAAGCTCTAGTACCATGAAAAGAAACCAGACAGTCACATAAGGACTGAACCAGATAACCGCGTCGCTAACAAGAGAAACAGAACAATAGTGACTGCACAGTAACACGGCAGCACTAAACCAGCAGCGACCTTGTGATTATCAGCAGCGGAAATAATAGTGCAGCAATACGCTTACACTAGCCCAAGAAGGAACAATAATAGAAGAAGAAAGGATTGAACAATGGAACTTGAAAAATAAGACAAATTTCTTATTACGAGAGAAAAAAGAGATACAAAATATTGTTGTTGTTGGAATGAATAAAACTCTACCCCTACCCCTTTATTTATAGGATAGTCACATCTAATATAAGGAAATAACTCAAAGAATTACTGCCCCATTTAACACCTAAACATGGAAATACGAAACCTCCTTGTCAAGAAATCTAATATATGGTAATACCAAAATTCCTTGTCAAGAAATCTTATTTCCAAGAAATATCTTTCCTAATTTGTTACATGCCTTCATAATATACAAATGCATCTTTATATTTTAACAGTATTAACATATACACTGTATAAATGATCAACTAGTTGTTAGTTGTTGGGACGGTATGAATCGGTACCGTCAAATCCTAGATCGAACTATATATGAATCAAACCATGAATCATAATAACAGAAGCATACCTTGAGTCCATGCTTGCGTATCGAATTAGAGATAATACAATAGTTGCAAACAAAGTCGTCTAGAATATCCATAATCCCGTAGAGAGCCCTTTAAATTTATTCTTTTAATTTCTCTTCTCTCAACTCAAGGGGATAGAAGAGAATGATTCATTCTTAGGGCACTATTTGAAACTAAACATTCTTAGGGCCCTATTTGAGATTAAACATGTCTCACTTAATCACAAAAGTACAACCTGGTTTATAATCATTCATTCTATTTTTTTTGAAAGTCTTTTTAATAAAGTTCTTTTACGATAAACCGAGAATACCATGAGAATAATCTCAAAGTATTTCTATATCTGACATAAAAGAAGAATTACCAAGATTTTTTCATCTCAAGAAATATCTTGGTTATACAATAAATTTATATCATTAGTAGCATGTAATATGTTATTGACTTATAAAATATGAAAATATAATTACACCCACATAACTTATGGTATATTCAATCATCTACTAAATTCATCTCAAAACTGAATGAGATGATTTATTGATGAAAGCTATAATACCATTGTCGAGATGCATGCTTGAGTCTTCATATATATACTTCTTGAATTTGTAGTGTAGATTCTTTGTATCTACCGACACAAAATATCCTAGTTGCACTACATACTTTGTCTCATCAATGTCATGACCATCGAAAAATATGTCTTTATATCCATCTAATCTAACTCAAGATTGAAATGCGCCGCTGCTATCATGGTAATCCTTAAGGGCCCGTTTGGAGTGGTGGATTTTAAGTGGAATTTGCATTTCAAAGTTCTGCAAACTCTAAATTCTTTGTTTGGTAGGCTTTGAAAATAGGAATTATGTTTTACCGGAATTTTTTTTTTTTCATGTAATGCCCGCAATATGTAGTTCTGCCAAAAGTTAGAGCGCCAAGATGCGGGTAAAAATTAAGGCCCCGCTAACAATCTCTCTTGCCTTATTTATTTATTCTCTCAAGCAAAACAAAAACCTATTAAGCCTCCTTTTCTTCTCCCTGGTTTCTTCTTCTCGCTGGTTAGGGTTGGACTGCTACGCTAGAAACAGCTCTCTCTCTCTCTCTCTCTTTCCCCGTTCTTCTTTACACAGCCAAGAGGCTCTCTCTCACGAGGCACCTTTTTCAAGTTCTCTCTTCTTTGTTGTCTAAATTTGTTAAATAGTTTTGTGCATTGATTAAATAAATGATGTCTATTAAGAGTTCCTGAAGTAATTCATGAGAATTTGACATATTCTCAAATTTATTTTTGGTATGTTAATTGTTACAACTTAGATAATTGGATTTTTGCATTAAAGTTCTATCTTTGATTAAAAACGAAACAGATTTTGCAGCTTAATCCCTGGCTCAATCTTCGCTATTAAGCTGAAAAACTCAATCTTTATCTCAATTTCCACAATCTTTAGTTCAATATTCTCAATTGAGCTGGATACCAGCTCAATTGAGCTGAAAAGCTGAATCTTTAATTAACTCATTCAAACTAGTTAAAACTGAATTGTGTTTATTAATTTTTTTCATACATTTGCCCATATATTTATGGATACTAAAATTTGAAATCAACCAATCTATCTGATTAATTTATATTTCTTAAATAGATGGAACTGGATGGTACTTCGACCCAACATAATACACGAAAAAATGCTCAATGGAATCAAAGAATGATGGGGTTTCTTCTCAAGTACTTGGCTGAAGCTGCGAGGAATAACTTGAAGGGAGATCGAGGTTTTAAGAGCACAATTATACACTCTGCATGCAAGGAGCTCAACAAAGAATTTAATCTTGGTTATGTGGATGCACACATAACTAATCACATTAAGAGTTTCAAAAAGAATTGGCAAACAATTCAAACTCTGATGGGTAAAAGTGGTGTTCACTTTGATGATGCAACTAAAATGATTGTAATGGGTGAAGATGAAGCACGCACCATAATTGATGTAATGATATCTATAATTTATTTTGTGTTTTTGAGTTTAACATTATGGTATTCTAAGTATTTTTTTTTCCAGCAAAATCCCGTCGCAGAGAAGTGGATAAATAAGCCAATCATGTTGTACGATGAGATGGTGTTAGCATGCGGAAATGATATGGCCAATGGGACCCGTTCTAAGTCGGGACGATCCAAAATTGGTGTTCCACATTGTCGCTCAACTTCCCCTGTCATAGAGGTTTCACCTGATGGCGGTCAAGATGATGCGGTCAATTTAGATGATGAAGATGAACCGACCCCAAGACCAAACTTGACTAGTCCAGGTTCGAAAAAGAGGAAAATGATTGATGATTTGGCCAATCATGTGGGAGAACTTGTTAAGGCTATTAGCAAGCCGAAGGTGCCCGTGTCTCATCACATTTCCATAACTTTATGGGAACAACTAAAAACATTAGTAGATACGTTTACAATGCCACAACTCAGATGTGTTCACCACCATTTCCTACTAAATGAGACTGTTGGGTCAATGTTCATCGCTTATAATAGGGAAGAAAAGATGGAAATGATTGACGAGTTACTATTAGATCCAACGGTTGAATGGGGGGCTTCTCTAAGCTTTGAAAGGCATTAGATATACTTTTGTGTGGCGTATATATTTTGGTGGAAGTAATTATTTTGGTACGGATATATTTTGGAGGGTAATGTGGGGATTTTAATGTGCTTTTGTGCCATACTTTATATACGTTACAATGTTATATTACTTGAATCTTAAACTATGTTTAAATGTTAAAAATTAGATTTTATGTTGTGTTGATTATTTAAAATTATGTTGGGACTAAATTATTTGAATGTAGTTAATATTTGTGTATTTTCTTATTTTTTAGATAATTAAATTATTATATATAATATTTTTTACTAATTTCAATAAAATATTATTTCAATATTAACAATAATAAAATTACAGAATTTTTCAAACAACCAAACAAAGAATTATATTTTCCAGCATCTTATTTTTCAAACATCCAAACAAAACATGGAATTAGCTAATTCCAGTTTTTTCTATTTCTCCATCTTATAATCCGGCTCTATTCTACTAATTCCGCATGCCAAACGGGCCCTTAGATAATTAGCTAATTCCATCCAAAAAATATTATATCATCATTTTCCTTTGAGAGTTATTAATAAACCTGAAGGTGCATTTAAATCAATTAATTTGCACCAAATCTTACTTATAATCATATACATATTTTGTCTATATAACCGCAATTAAACCATATTTCTATTTTTTTTTTCAGGATCAAATACAGTGTATACACTTCAGATCATACTTTATTGCCAAGACTCATATCTTCTGGCGCAGCATACAGATATCTGAAGAGGCCAGTGATGAACTTCAAAATGAGATTTAATATATTGTAATGAAGTAGCAATTATTAAAAATGCTACAATAATTTAACTATTATGTAAATTTGCAACTGTATTATCATTATGTATGTAACATACCTTTTTGACTAATATTAAGTTCCCTTTTTGACTAATATTAAGTTCTATAAGATCGATAAACACGTGCACCGCACGTGCCTATGTTTAGTATAAATAAACACATGGAAAGATATGGTATGACAAATAGATACATATACATATCATGATATGACAAATAGATACCCGATTTTAGATAAATGGTTGTTATGAATAATTATTGAAATTTATTGTCAAGACATTTTTTATAAGTTTATGTAAAACACTGGTCAAGGAATTTGTTATATGAGCGGGTGCTCCACTCCGTTTCGAATCTAATAGTTTTATCGGAAATGGTAAAATTAATGATCATATATTTCATAATTTAGCAGTATAATTTCCACTTTTATAGCTAACTTTTTTTAAATATTGAACACGGCAGATTTACATGATGTTTACTATTATGACCATCTTGATTAATATATGTTTGAAATTTAAGATAGATTCAAATATGAATGTTATTTTTCTTTTCTATGACAATTATGCTATTTTATAACATTTTTGTATTAAATGTGAAACAATAATATTTTATCACTCGTGATTTAAATCCTAAAAAATCATACAAATAACAACGGGGTGATAAACATGAAATTTGTTGGGCAACTAATAATTTTAGATTTTGTCATCTTTTACGTATGCATTTTAATAGAGCTCTTTTGTCATGTACTTTACGTTAAAATTGAAGGTTTATATATGATATTTTTAGATTATACACTCTTTTAATGGAAAATGTTGTCAATATTTCAGTTCTTTTTTTAGCGCAATAATTTATTTGTCGAGTGGGCATGAAAAGATAATTTATTTTGATTTCTCATTTTGTAGGGTATACATGATATTTTAGTCTCTTTTCAAATATGACTTGGATCATTGTTGTGGATATAAATTATTTAATTAGGTTATATCAATTAAATTAAATTTATATTGTTTATAACAACTCATACTATTACTAAAATATGATCATCAAGTTATTGCTAATAAATTTCGGAATTTTTAGACTATATTTATTGATGAATATGACTAATCACGCAATAGTTAATTGATAAATGCAAAATGATTTTAAATTATATGATTAAAAGCGAGATATTTATTTTGGTTGTAAATGAAATCGTATCTTGAACATATATACATGCATAAATGTGACACTAATACTTCTAATATTTTTTTTGAAAAATTTGATATTTGTCTTTTTGATTAATAACATGTATAATTAGTTATATGAATTATTATAATTTTATGATAACTCAATACATCAAACCAATACTTGAAATTACACTAAAAATCATAAATAAATGAACTTGGCTTAACGGGTTGAATATAACTCGCGACGCAAAGTCGATTGATAAATGACTACAGTGCAAAATAGACACATGTCACAAAAGAAACTTTTTTCAAACTTTATATATAAGAAGATAATTCCGTAATTAATAATATTTTATAATATTTTACTCCTAGGCTTTTCAAAAAGGAATGGAGCTTCCAGCCTGTCACCGCAATTAATGGCAATGGGCGGGAATGCTAATAAATTGGGGATCGTTATCAATTGTCAAATGACACATGTTAGAAAAACCCAAATTATAGGCTCTATATATTAGATATTTATCGTTTTGACTAATAACATGTATAACTAGGGTGCACCCTCGTTCCGCTTCGATATATAATTTTATAAATTTTACATATATGATACTTATTTTTATTTCATTTATTTTGAATATATTGATAGGGCCGGAGGGTTGTGCCTTGGACACTATAATTATAAAAATTACTAATTAATAAATATATAATGAGTTGGGAATTTATATATTGTGACTATTCATATTTCATTATAAATGTTGTGCCACAGAAGATCTCCATCAAAAATTCTTCTTCACTTGTCATTGTTCCAGATACCGGTTTTGATGTGTTGTACATGATTCTTAGTCTCACATCGGATATCCTAAGAAAAAATATATTTCTATACGCTTGCTTCTCCATCAAATTAAGCTATAGTTATAATTGGAGGCTTGAAATTTGTAAGTGGGCCAAAATGGTTTATGTGGTTTGTTGAACTCATTGATAGGGCCGGAGGGTTGTGCCTTTGACACATGTCAATGAGAGGTGAAAGGAATATTTTTTATACCAACAGTATAATTAGTTATTTGAATTATTATTATAATTTTACACTAAGAATCATAAATAAACAAACTTAACTTAACGGATTGAATATGACTCACGACACAATATCGATTGATAAATGACTACATTGCAAAATAGATATATGTTACAAAATGAATTTTTTTCAAACTTTATATGTAAGAAGATAATTATGTAATTAATAACATTTTACAATATTATTACTTCTTATTACAACTTAATAAATTAAAATGTTTCCATAAAAATGAAAATAATTTTTGTTAGAGAGAATCAATTTGAGTTCAAATTGGGGATCCTTAATAAATTCTATAAAAAATAAATATATTCTTGGGTTCAAAATATGGGTGTTTATTAAATGAGAATACATATAAAGATGCAAATTGAGGATCGCTATCAATTATTAAAGGGCCGGTTGTAAAAAAAAAAAAACTCCAAATTATAAACTTCATATACTGGTAAGAATAAGAATTGCCACCATTCTAAAGCGCGCACACGTACAACACCCACCCACCCATATTAAATTGATAAACCCTTCGAAGTATCCCTAGTCTGATCTATCAAATCCAACAAAACTTGTTGAATGCTTTGTTAATGTTAGAAATAACCATTGCCTCAAGACCGTAAGTTGTCAATGAGACTCATGACGTCGAGTGCAAAGTTGTAAATTCAAATTTCATTCAATTCATATCAAAATAAAAGTGGAATAAAGAACAATCCCTGTTCAATAAAAACATCTCACTCCATCAAGACGATATTATAAGGGCCAAGAAGTTACATGTACAAACAAGACTATGGTGTATTCGAAATCCTAAATACCTTTTCCAGGCTTGAAACATAATAAGCCCCTTCTAGTACATTCTCCACTTTTACCTCAAGTCGAGAGAGACTTTTTTTTGTAATACTTTTTTGAAAAATAATTGAGGGGTTAACACTAATATGAAAAAAAATTAAATAACTAGCATTATCATCAACTATTCTGGCGGTATAGAGTTTGTACCGCCAGAAATTCTGACGGTAGAGTTTATTTTTTTACTTTTTCTAACCTCTCAGATAAAAATAAAATAAAATAATGGGCTCTACCGCAAGAATCTAACGGTAGTGCTAGATTTTCGATTTTTTTGACATGACTGTTATCCCCTTAATTATTTTTCAAAACTGTGCTACTTTTGAAAAAAAGTCGTCGAGGGAAGTATTATATTTTATCATTTTCTTTCATGTCAACAGGCATTGATTTCAAATAATGTGATACTGCTATGCATTAAGATTTACAATGTTGGTAGTCCTGGCCAAAACTTCACAAATACAAACAATACGGTTGTCTACTCCAAATCCTAAATATGGTCTTTTGAAGGCTTGAAATTAAATAATTCTCTTCTTTTACATTGTCCACTTTTACCGCAAGTAGAGGGAAGTATTATTTTCTTTCATTTTTTTTTCACATCAACGGTAAGCAACTTTTATTTGGTTTAATATCAACGTAAACAACACTTACCTTTACAAAAAAAATAAAATATAACAAATAGTTTGTAGACTAATTGGTTAAAATATTTATATGTAATAAGATATCATAAATTTTATTCCTGATAAACACAATATACAATATATTTAACAAAGTCTCTAAAATCAACGGATTGAACATAAAAAAAAGTTATTTTCGATTTCTCACCATTCATTATCAGGAAATACAAGTTTCTAATTATAAAATTATAAAAAGACAAATTGATTGAACTTTAGAAAATTATGGTAAATGTTTCATATATGATAAATGAAAGAGAAAGAAGGAATTAAATGAGTGTCCCATTTTTCAGTGTAATAATTAATATTATGGCCAACTATTCTCTAGCTCAGTAGTTGAGTGTCTTAATAAAAAAAAGATATGATAAAGCACGACGGTACTGTAACACGACTGCTCACGACGGATCTAATAACAGTATATATAATTTATTTTCTAATAACAATATATACATAACAATATATATAATTTTTTTTTCTATTAACATTATATATATAAAAAATGAAAATAGTATATAAAAATGAGAAACAGTATATAAAATGAGAAAACAGTATAAAAGAATATATTGGCGAGTAAAACGGAATATTTGAGAGCCTGATAATTCCCAAGGGTCGAAAAGCCTGAGGTTGATTTGGGGATAAATGTAGTCATGGAGAGGGAGAGGAATCGACAGCATTCTTTTGGCTAAGTATTGAGGAACGAGCATTGATTCGTTCAGCAATGAATCTGAATTCATTCGGTAGATAACGCGTTGACTCCATTTACATTCACATACCTAATCTGCACCATTTTTATAAGAATAATTAAGAAGATTATTATTATTTTTGGTGTGGGATTAGTGGGGGATAAGTGGGGGTATTTATAGGGAGGAAAAAGGGAAGGGGTGAGAAATATCGTGTAAGTTTTTAAAACGCCAGTGAGATTAATTTCTCTGCTTTAGAGTTTGCTTTTTCGTGTGATTATCTTCTCATTTGTGCTTCTTTTAATGGTGATTATCTTTGTTTCATTTTTTTGGATTTTAACTAAGCGAGGTTTTGTGTGGTGTAATGCTGTTTGAAATGTTAAAATGGGAGTGTAATAGATTAGTGTTTACTGGTTTGAATGTTAAATCTGGTAAAAGTAAAACTGGTAGTGTGTAATTAATTGGATAGTATTAACATATACAATGTATAAATGATTAACTAGTTGTGAGTTGTTGGGACGGTACGAATCGGTACCGTCAAATCCTAGATTGAACTATATGAATCAAAACATAAATCAAAATAACGAAAACGTATCTTGAGTCCATGCTTGCGTACCGAATTAGAGATGGTACTGTAGTTGGAAATAAAGTCTTTTAAAATATCAAGAATTTCATAAAAAGCCCTTTGAATTTCTTCTCTTGGTTTCTCCTCTCTCAACGTAAGGTCCCGTTTGGATAAGTGATAAGCAAGGTTAAGTCTACTTATCCCTCTATACCTTGCCAAACACCAAACTAAAATGATGGAATAAGAATGTATAGTAGGTATAAAATTATAACAAACTTTATCGGTTATAAGATTATACCTCATCTATTCATCAAATTTTTTACCATAATACCCTTACTTATTATTATTATTATTATTATTATTATTATTATTATTATTATTATTATTATTATTATTATTATTATTATTATTATTATTATTATTATTATTATTATTATATATTAGAGGTGGCAAATGGGCGGGTTGGGCCGGGTTCGGGTCAGGTCATTTCGGGTTCCGGGTGGTTCGGGTCACGGGTCGTTCGGGTCACGGGTCATTCGGGTCACGGGTCGTTCGGGTCTCGGGTCGCTCGGGTACCGGGTTGTTCGGGTCTTGGGTCGATCGGGTCTCGGGTCGTTCGGGTCTCGGGTCGATCGGGTCTCGGGTCGTTCGGGTCACAGGTCGTTCGGGTCTCGGGTCGTTCGGGTTATGGGTCAGGCGGGTTCAGGTTACAGGTCAATCAGGTTATGGGTCATTCGGGTTTGTATTTTGGGTAATTCGGGTCTGTGTTTCGAAAAAGTTTGGTCTGTGTTTTGAGCAATTCAAGTTTGTATATTGATAGACGAAATATCGAAAATTCGACTTAATTTTCATAGTTCCTAAAATTGGAATCAGGATCTAACTCGTTCACTGTCTGTGTAGTGAGAATCATCCGACTCTGATTGGAATCGGCCGAGTCGAATCGGAGAATCTGATTTTTTTTAAAGTATTATCTTTAAATTAAATAAAATGGAATAAAATGAAAAAAAAAATTTAAGTTATAAAAATATGGAAAGATTCAAATAAAATATAATCATATACATTTGGATATATCTATTATATATGATATTTTTGACTATATTTTTTATTTAAGAGGGGCAATGAAAAAAATCGAAAAAATAAAAAAAATCGAAAAAATAAAAAAAATCGAACTTGGTTTAATTTTGTTGTTGACTGCGTTTATTGCACGATATTATATAATATTAATTTTGTATGTTGTTATTAGTTATGTGTTATTTATACAAAATGAGTTCACTATAACAAACCAAGTTTTCTATTAAAAAATATTAATTCATTAGTGTATTAATAATTTAATATCATAAGATGTGAGAATTAAAAAATCATCATTATACACATAACACATGTAGATATACAACTTTTTCAATGTAAAATTACGGAAAGTCCAATAATTTTGGCAAAATCAGAACACAAATATTCGGCTTCATGTTATTCATCTTGCATTACATGTTATTTAGGTTTCGAAAATTGGGCGGGCCATTCGGGTTCTGGTTCGGGTAATTCGGGTTACGGGTCATTCGGGTTTCGGACCATTCGGGTTTCGGGCCATTCAGGTTTCGGGTTCTTCGGGTTTCGGGTCATTCGGATTTCGGGTCAGGTCGGGTTTCGGGCCGTTGACTTGTCAACATCTTCGGATCGGGTCAGGCTCGGGTTCGGGTCGGTCGGGCGGGTTTTCGGGTCGGGTCAGATTTTGCCACCTCTAGTATATATTAATAAAATAATATTTGATTAATATTAATTATAATATAAGTAAATAAATACAATAAATTAATAATTTATAAAATAAATCATAAATAATATTAATAATATATTATTAATAATTAATATATAAAAATTTAATTATTAATAATATTTATATATAAATTAAAAAATAATTAAAAAATAAAAAATAATATGAAGTAATATCATTAATTAAGTATATCTAATTTTAATTTAATTATCCCTCTATACCTTGCCAAACAACAAACTAAAATGATGGAATAAGAAGATATAGTAGGTATAAGATTATAACAACCTTTATCGGTTATAAGATTATACCTCATATATTCATCCAATTTTTTACCATAATACCCTTACTTATTATTATTATTATTATTATTATTATTATTATTATTATTATTATTATTATTATTATTATTATTATTATTATTATTATTATTATTATATATTAATAAAAATTTTAAATAATTAATTAATATTAATTGTAATATAATTAATTATAATCTAAGTAAATAAATACAATAAATTAATAATTTATAAAATAAAGCATAAATAGTATTAATAATATATTATTAATAATTAATATATAACAATTTTATTATTAATAATATTTATATATAAATTAAAAAATAATTAAAAAATAAAAATTAATATTAAGTAATATCATTAATTAAGTATATCTAATTTTAATTAGATTAAATATATTTAATTCTAATTTTAATTTAATATAATTTAATATAAGATGGTTTAATTAAATTTATCATATTATTTAATTATTATATTATTCTTATATAATTATAAATAAAATAATAAATTATTAATTGAATAACATATTAAATTATTAATAAATGATTCTTGTTAATTATGGATTTAGTATATCATTTAAAATAACTTTACAATTCATTAATTTAATATAAATATTAATTATATACTAGACACTAATAATTTCAAATATAAATGAATTTAAAATATAATTTCAATCTTGAGTTTGTAGTGTATATTCTTTGTATCTACCGACACAAAATATCCTAGTTACACCACATACTTTGTCTCATCAATGTTACCAATGAAAAATATGTCTCTATATCTATATAATCCGACTCAAGATTGAAATGTGCCGCTATTGTTATGATAATCCTTAAGAGTCTTTCAAATAAACCATAAAAAAAGTCTCTGTTTAATTTATTAACTTAATTGTTGTTGTTCTTGAAATGTCTAAGTTTGCTCTTCGGCTATAATGGATTGACAATTTGTGTTAATAACTTTAACTCATTTTATACTTAAAATTTCAATATGAAAATAATTTTGATACATGCTAGTATCAAAATATAGCTAATTTTGCCTGAATAATTTATCAAAAACTTTACGAGTAATAAGCGCCTAATGAGTTTAATTAGAAATAAAACATACTTTAAATATTACTTAAAATATTTTGTTTTATTTATTACATAAAATCCACCAAAATTAATATTCTTAATTTTCTAAAACTTAATTATTTGGGTCCTAAAAGTATAACCTAATTTCCTTAATTTTACGTTAATCAGATTCTTTATTGGGCTAATAAAAAAAAATTATGCTAAATATTTATCTTCCTTTTTTTATTTTTATTTGGGGCCTAAAAAGATTATCCCTCTTTTATTTACTTTTTTAATAAACCTGATGGGCATAAGATACTTTCATTTTAATTTCTTTAGTTCAGAATTCAGCTTATATATTTCATTTCCCAGTTTCTTATTCTCAGATTTTTAATGACTTAAAAACTGGGAAAGACAATTCCATCTCTCTCAAGAGGCCTCTGGACTCTTTTCGACAAGAAAAAAAATGGCGACCTTTTGTCCTTGACTTCGATCCATTGTGTCTCTTCGCCAGAAATTGATGTTGCTAGCGACCTTCGCGTCTCTTGAGCGAAAAATTTGCCGCAAGTCTCTAGAATCAGATCGTAGAAGAGAAAGTATAAGTTTCCTAGTACCTTTCTTTCTCCTCAAATTGAACAACCCATTTGCGATCCTTATTTGTTCAATTTACCCTCTTTTGATCAATCTTACTAGTTTGCCCATTTTATGGTTTAAAATTTTAGAATGACTTAAATCAAGCCCTAATTTTCTTAATTCGACATAGTCCCACTCTGATACCACTTGTTGGGACGGTATGGACCGGTACCGTCAAACTCTATATCGAAATATGTGAATCAAATCATAAATTATAATAACGCAATCGTACCTTGAGTCCATTCTTGCGTACCAAATTAGAGATGATATAGTAGTTGCAAACAAGATTTTTTAGAATATCCAGAATTCCGTAGAGAACCATTTGAATTTCTTCTCTTGGTTACTCTTCTCTCAACTTGAGGGGATATGATGATTCATTGATTCTGTTGTTCTAGGAACCAAAATTGTTTATATAGCCAAATGACAACTTTTGGCCAAAACACATTTTGGCCTATAGACACCTTTTAGCTCCTGAGTGGTTATTTCTATATCAGCCCATCATAAATATGGAAATTATCCCATAATATTTCTACACCCTAATTGAAAAATTTATGCTTAATATATTATTAACTATAATGATCACTTTATTTTAAACATATACGATAGTAATACAATGTACATAATTATTTTGCATATAAGTCCAACATTAGATTAATGATCCAACATGAGTTTCCTTAATCATTATGCTAATATGCATTATAAAGGCTTTCTAATGAGATTCTAAATGATATTATCGTATAATACTGAGGATCCAGCTTTACGACGACAATTTTTGTACTAGGTTTAAATTATAATATGTAGTTCTATGATTGTATTTCTAGTTTTTGTTCATCGGTGGGTTTTTTGAATTTAGTTGTTGGCAAATATTTTTGGTTAGATATAGTCGACAAAATATTACTTTAGACATAATCGACAAAATATTTCTTTACACAGAATTGGCAATTTTTTTCTTTATACATAATCGACAATTTTTTCTTTATACATAATCAACAAAATAGTTCTTTTGACATAATTGACAAAATATTACTTCAGATGTAATATGATGGTGTGTATATGAATGAGCAATGATTGGTAATAAATTGTTGGTATGTACGCGAGAAATAATTTCTTTAGGCATAATCGGCAAATTATTTCTTTTTTCTTCCTTTTTAACGCTTTTTACTTAATTGCTTATGTATTTTTATTGATTGACCTTTTTTATCATTTTTTTTTCAGATGAGAAAGATTTGTTTTAAATCTTGCATAAAGGAATTCGACATATCCTTTCTTCTATGATAATTTTTGGTAGAAATAGTTTTACTTGAAATTGTGTCATAATTGTTAGTGACATCTTTGTATATCATCACAATATTATTATGTTCTTTCTCTGCATTTTTAGATGCATATAGATTCTTATTATTTAAAATCATAATATTAGTAAAAAGATCTTTGAAAAATAACTAAATTATCATTGTAATTCACATTTCTCTTTTTAGTAGCAGTTTGTCCCATGATAGTAAAGTGAAGAGTGAAGATTCATCTGAAAAATAACTTTTTCTTTGGGAAATGATATAGGTAGGAAATGATTTGATAGGAGCGGGAAAAATTGAGACAAAAAGACTTCTTTATCCTTGTTTGTACATATCAATCAATTGAGTTAAAAATGGTAAGAATATATTACACTTTATTGTAGATTCCTTCTCACTCCAACGTAATTATCATCAAAACCTTCAAATTTATGAATATTTATTAAAACCAACTAATTCTTTATAAAATATGTTGTTAACTTATTAATATTAATTATTTTTGTTCATGAAATCTTTAGAAATTTTAATATTGATATACTTATTCAAATAAAGGTTGATTAAGAAAATATACAAGCTAAATACTTACAAACATATACAAGAATAAAAAATAAATTTTCATTATTATGCAATTTCATGAATTCATAATTGCTCCATAAACACAAAATAACAAGTACATAAAAATGCCAAAATGACTAACTAATATTTTTTATTTATAAAAATCTTATAACGGACTAACTAAATTAAAATTGAAAAATAAAAATAATATATTAAGTATCAAATGCTATTTGATAAAAAAAATAATACTATATTGAAATACTAACGAATTAAAATAAATGGCGCAATTGATAATTTTGAAAAAAGAAACGGCTTTCTTCTACAAAAAAAATAAAATTTTAACTTAGTTAGTTCGTTATAAGATTTTTTATAAATAAAAAATATTAGTTAGTCATTTTAGGCTTTTTATTTACTTGTTATTTCGTGTTTATGGAGCAATTATGAATTTATGAAATTGCATAATATTGAAAATTTATTTTTTATTCTTGTATATGTTTGTAATTATTTAGCCAGTATATTTTCTTAATCAACCTTTATTTGAATAAGTTTATTAATATTAAAATTTCTGAAGATTTCATGAACAAAAATAATTAATATTGATAAGTTAACAACATATTTTGTAAAGAATTAGTTGGTTTTAATAAATATTCATAAATTTGAAGGTTTTGATGATAATTACGTTGGAGAGAGAAGGAATCAACAATAAAGAGTGATATATTCTTGTTTTTTTTAACTCGATTGATATGTACAAATAAGGATAAAGAAATTTTTTTGTCATAATTTTTTCTGCTCCTATCAAATCAATTTCTGTCCATATCACCTTTCTTTCCTTTAACCAACAAATTTGGAAAGTAAAGAAATCTTTTTGTCATAATTTTTCCTGCTCCTATTAAATCATTTTCTGTTCATATCACCTCTTTTTCCTTTAACCAACAAATTTGGTACGCTAGGTGAGTTCCATATATATCAAAATAACTAAAATGTATATAGGTTGCTTCTAAAAATGAATAATACCATATATGCATCGATAAGTGAAAAGTGCAAAATACTGTTGTGACACTGTTGAAAATGGAATCAGATATATATGCCTGCTTAAGCGTGACACTGTTGTGTAGTATTTTTGGAGTAGTTTACATACTCAGATTATGTATTTGGTGTAGTGATATCCACAAGAAAAAATATTACTTGCTACCGGAAAAATTATTCTAAAATGACACTTATATTCTTATTAAATAGATACAAGTTTTATGAAAATAATCTCAAAAATATCTTTTGCAATAAATGAGAGAAATTTATATATTCGTATATTTTAACAATACAGAATTGAAAATAAATTTTAGTAATATCAATGTTTAGTCATACAAAATTACAGAGAGGTTCTTATCGAGCTTGATTCTTCTTCCTCATCACAATATTAATTATTTGAATTACATTTTATATTTGATCTAATTACTTGTTTTACTAAACAGATGGATACTAATAATCCCATACAACATGGTGGTGAAAGTAACAACGATATCCAACTTTGAGATGCTTGAAACCGTTTGTGTTTTCAAGAATGTTTTTGTTTATTTTTTTGAATCAAGAAATAAGCTTGATCTTAATATTTTTAATCTTTTTTTTATATTATTGTAGAAAACTTGATTATGATATAAAAGTCAGAGGTTTTTCTAAAAAAACATTCAGATTCATCTTTCTATGAAATAATTCCAGAAAACTTATGAAAACTTAATACAAATTATTCCAGAAAGATAAATATAAATTCAATGTTAATTAATGTTCACTTATGAAAACTTAATACAAAATATTAGGCGGATGAATTTGGAGTCAATTTGAATTGGATGGATTTGGAGTCAATTTGAATTCTACTTTCTATAATTTATTTATCTAATTAATAGAGGTAAAAGTGTCACTTTAGATTAATTTGTCCTGTAGCAAGTAATATTTTTTTTATGTTAATATTATTTCTCATGTATTTGGGGGTGTTAATATCAGTTACCTTGCAACCACAAGGGAGTAACTTATTTTACCAACTAAGTCGTGATGTACCCACAAGTTTCTAACGTTGCAAAAACGTACACACTCAGTGAAATACAGGGGTGCATTTTGTATTTTTCTGTGGGTGGGTTTGAAAATAACTCCGATAAAATTAATAAAGGGGAAATGATTTTCATATGGGCTTAGTTCGATTTTCGAAATATTATTGGATCTGTTATGGGCTAACATGAGTTATGGTCAGGAATAATGACAGCGTGGGCCCAACTTGGTTGTAGCAACCCTAAAATGATGAAATTTGACTTAAAAAAAAAGAGAAATTGAACCGATTTTACCTTAAAATAGTAGAATATGTCTAATGCAACATCATGTCCAAATTTGAGGGCCTTCATTACCTTATTTATCAATGCAATCACTGTAAAAAATTCTGTTACCAAAATGAAGAAAATCTTTTTTAGGTTATGATACGAGCCAGGAAACATTTTTATTAATAGTATTAATAATGAGTATGCTGCTCATATCTTTGGAAGTTGGAACACTATGATATCTTTTTTTTAATTATGATGCACACCTAAATTAATTTAAATATCATTCAATCAAATCTCTACAATTTTTTAGTATCAATTCTTATTTAAACTAGAAGTTAATATGTCATATACATTTAAAATCGCAATTTTATTCTAACATAATAATAATTTAATGGTTAAACTTGAGTAATTAATAATACATTATTCTTGTTACTTAATTTGTTATTATTTTTATTTCATGATGTTTTTCTTGAGATATTCGTATTTATTTATACATATCATGGATTTATTTATTTTCAAATAAATCATATTTTATTAATTTTGGCAAGAATAATGCATCATTCAAGCAATAGAAAAAGAAACATAATAAATTAGGTTTAGGGTCTAAATTCTTCCAAAACGAGTCCTTCCAAAGTTGATTCTTTCAAATTTAAATATGTTAATTCGGGAATGAGTCTAATTGAGAAATCTTTCTAGACAAACTCCAGATGCTCCTCTAATAATAAGGATAAGAACTAAAAATATTCTTTTACTACAGGACTTCCTGTTCCCATTTACCGCTACTGTTTAATCTAAAAATCTGTCAATCAATTTAAAACTGCAAATTAGACACGAAAGTCTGTCCAAAGCACCAATTCCTCAGTGCAACATTACTCGACAGCACCCATCTTCCATCGCTAGCAACGACACTGAATCCAAGTTCCTGTCCGATCAAATTGACTCCCCCTTGTGCCAATTGCCAATTTTGGCCCCAATTCCTAATCATTGGAAACCAGCCAGACTCCGATCCTTGGATCGAAACTCGAGTCACATCACCGGCACCGGCCACGTTATAGACTAACACAAACATGAAGTAATTATTTCCATTTATCTCAAACCTAATTCCGCCTTGTTTCACACATGGTACACGCCTGTACTGTACTGGCACGATACCTGTTTGAAATATTAAACTTAATAGGTTAATATATATTTTATTGTGTATTAATTGTTTAAAAGGTATATGATTGAAAATTTGTTCAAGGTTTCAAAGTTGAAATGGTAATAAGTAGATATCTTGTATTTTAGTTATGAATCAATATTGATTATATTTGTTCTTTATTATTTCAAGGAAAAAGATGTGGACCTCCATCTTATTTTAGTTTTTATTGATTCCCAATAGAATGAGAGTTCAAATTAGAAGCCGACTCATATATTTGAATAACTTTTATTAGCTTATAATAGTTCTAATATATTTTAGTCCAAAGTTTCAATTGGTCATATTGTTGGCTCCAGACTCCCATATTTTTTACCCCAAAGTTTTATAGTTTTATTTTGGTTTCTATTTGTAACTTCATATTTACAACAATATATCTTACATTTTAAACATTATAATTTTATATTCACCATAATACACCCAATTCACCATAATACATCTCATATTCTAAACAAGAGAAAAGGAAGACTAAAATAGTTGAAGGTACAAGTTTTATCATACAGATCTAAATGATTGGACTAATGAAGAGATCTTTCCACAAAAAAATACAATATAATTTTATATCACAACAATATAATTTATATTCTAAACAATATACCTTTATATTCCCAACAATATACATTATATGATAAATTCACTGAAAGTCATAAGGAGCTACTGAATAAAACAATTAGAAATTGCATTTTGTGGGGGTTATTTTGAAGCTCCTAATCTTTTTAGCGAGATATGGGAGCTCGGGAGTACATAGAATCGACAGTTCCGAAAGATTTCAAAAGACTCTCAATTTTATAAACACGTGACGGTTCTTCTTGAATAGAAGTCAGGGAGCCACAATTTATGTGAGGTAATTAGTTGGTTCCTTAAAAGATTATGTATTGGAAACATTTGTTTAGATTCTATGTTAGGGTTTTGATTAAGCATTAGATATTCGGTCATATATACCTGGTAAATTAGTTAAGTAGTTAATGCTTTATTATGAAAAAGATTATGTATTGAAAGTATCTCTCTGGGTCCAATTATTAGGGATTTAAGTAGGCATCATATTTTTTATCATATAGACATGGTAAAATTTTAGTATTTGATGAAAAACATAGAGTAATCGATACAAAGTTAGACTAATTTATTAAATTACCAGCATGATAATCTTTGGTGATTTTGACGAACATCGGCATGGCAAGATCGAAATGTTTCCTAGGCGGGTTGCACCAGCCTCCGTCATCACTAGGTTCGCTCCAATTTGGAGGGCAATAATTTGTCGCGGTGATAAATACGCTCGTGTAAGGATTACACCATTGCGGGTCGTCAGTGCATTTTATTTCATAACATGCACCACATGTAGCGCCATTGTCGAATAGTGCTGTACTCAATGCGGCTGTTTGAAGACCATAACCTTGCTGGAATAGGTCTCCGTATCCACATGCTCCCTCTGTTAATTGAAAAATTGGTTTATCATTCTTGCTAAAGAAAATATTTGTACTATCTTTGGTCTAAATTGGGAAAAAAGCCTTCAAACTACAAATTTTGATGTTAGTTGATAATATTAAATAAACTAAAGAAAATATTGTGGAAAACTAAATGCTTATTGTACGAGCAAGAAAAGCCTTAGAAATTTGTATTAAATTAATAAGAAAAAGAGGCATACAATCTTCAATTGTTACTAATCGTAACAACAAGCACACTACAAGCAAGAATATGTGTAATAATTTAGAAATTCAAATAAAAAGGTTTACTAATTTA
>JAJHPC010000009.1:7380201-7530201 GCA_024447665.1 Juncus inflexus | reverse complement strand
ATTGAAAGCTTCAATATACAAGAAACAGTTCTTGATAGCGGGATGAATAAGATTTTCAAGCCATACAATGTACTGTATGCTTAGAGCATAAGGGAGCAAATGATAGTCATTTGATGACTATAATAAATATCTAAGTTCTTATGAAGAACTAAGATATCTAGACCTATGAGGAACTAAGTAGTGGTAAGATATTACACTTTCCTAACATTGATCATTATCGCAATTCGTTTATTTTGAATACAAGTAGTTTGGAAAGAATTCCAAATAAGGTACTGTAACTGAAACAAGATCCCATAATGTTGCTTTAGAAGCAAACAATGAATATGCTTGGATCAAAAGTTGATCTTGGAACTAGGAGAAGTCCCGAGTGCTTTTAAACCTGACAATCTCATAATGGAGCAATAATGATACAAGTTTTTATTTTAGAAGTTCTCGACTAATGATAGAGATCAATAGTAGTCGTTACAAGTTTGCAATGTAAATTTCTATAATCCGATACGGCATATATTTCCCGCTAGTAAAACATGAAGGTCATGTTGCCTAATGAGCATTGGATGCTTAAGATTAGCCTAGTGCAAGTGGGAGACTGAAGGAATTATGCCCTAGGCCAAAGTGTTGGACTGGAGATTAGATTATGCGAAACATGTTTATTCATTTTATATGTGAATGAGTGTATGGGTGACTAATGTATTTACATATATTAGATCGACCATGAATGACACTTCGGGTTCACGTCATCAGAATACGTGATTCTGATAGTAGAACTGTGAACCAACGAATGACATTCTAAAACGTCCTTAGTGATATGTAGGATGTTTATAGAGATAAACATACTTCAAGTAAGAAGCTACATATCCACACTAGTATATTCGCAGACTGGATGATCATGTTCTGCTGATCATGGATATAGGTATTTCAAGTATGGAATATAGGTGCGTGTTAGAGAACATATACTGGACTTCCATCGTTAAATGGAACATACACGGTCACGCAATAAACTCCATTCGTACGGGATGAATATGCCTCAAAAAAGTTAATACATATGATGTATAAATTGGTGAACGAAATAATCAATTATTGGATAATTGAGTGAACAAAATAGTGCCATTCCGTTGGCAACAGAATAGTTCCGTTCCCAACGGAATAGATATGAAAACTATAATAACCTTAGCTGCCAAGTATTCCGTTATGGAAATACCTATTCCGTTGGCAACGGAATAGTTCCATTGGCAACGGAATAGGCGCAGATTAGGGTTTCAGTTATGGTAACTAAGAAATCGTTCGCCTCTCTCTCTAGTATAAATAGAAGGGAATGGTATGCTTGTTTTACACAAAACTCTGTAGCCTGAGAGGCCGTCTTTACACAGAAAAGAGAGAGAGAGTTTTTGAGAGATATTCAGAAAGTATTTCCGGACTTGTCTAGCCAAGTCCGGTTATTCCGTTCGAGTGAAGTTCGCATGGATACGAGTAGAGGTTCTCAACCTTGAGAACTTGCGAGCGATCTATCTTCATCCCGAGGAGAAGAAGCTATCTCTCGAGCTGAGCTTTAAGAAGGAGTTTTTCGAGCCGAGCAATAGGAAGAAGCTTGGCGAGCCGAGCTTCGGGAAGGAGACAGTTGCGAGTCAGAAAAGTTCAGACCTACATCCGTTCCTCGTCTCGCGGATCAGGAAGATCCGAGGTATAAATTTTAATGGCTAATCTCGTACCTTTATTTCCTTTACGATGATCCTAGAGAGGGTTTAACCCGTAGGTTCCGCTGCGCATGTAACGTACCTGGCTACTGGTTTCCCAATAGGACTGACCACACTATGAGAATATGCACGGTGCATGCCATTAGTAATTCTCATATGAATAGTGTGATTGTTCCTATGACCTGAGGTCACCATGATTTCTAAATGTGGAACTGCATACTTTAATATAATTCTACGTCATCCGTAATGCGATGATCATTAGGGTCATCATTAGGTATGCACTGAATCATGACGAGAAATGTGAGTGACCCATATGGGACTTGTTCCTCTCGTCAAGAGGGAGATATCTCTGGGCCCCCTGATGAACTAAGACTAAAGGAAATGCATGGCCATGCTCAAAATGGATTAACATGTGTTGTTAATATCATTTTGTATTTACTCAGTCTAATTCTCGATCAGGAAAGAGACTTTGATTGAACTCAAGGATGACATACTTCCATGCCTTGTGATCAAGACATATATCGTATAACAAAAGGAATAAGCAAATGTCTATTCAGATAGGTTTATGATAGCTGATCATTTCATTTAACATGGGTAGTCATGACATCAGTGTAGAGGTTACTCATGACTTACGATCTTTAGAAGATCATTGCTAGCGTTAAATAGAACCTACACAGTCACACAAAGAACTCTATTCATATGGATGAAAATACCTCAAAATAGTTGTACATATGATGTATAAACTGGCGAACGAAATAATCAACTATTGGATTAGTGATTGTACAAAATAGTGCTATTCCGTTATCAATGGAATAGATATGGAAACTATAATGATCTTGGTTGCGAAGTTTTCTGTTAAGGAAAGACCTATTCCGTTGGGAACATAATAGACGCAGTTTAGATTTTTCAGTTATGGTAATTGAGCAATCTTTCGCCCCACTCTCTAGTATAAATAGAAAGACAGTCTCTCTCTATTATATACATAATTCAGAAGTCTTAGAGGCCGTCGTGATACAGAAAAAGAGAGAGAGTTTTATGAGGTTATTTCGAATGTATTTTCGGACTATTCTAGCCGAGTCTGGTTATTCCGTCTATCTGAGGTTCTCTAACTTGAGAACTTGTGAGCGATCGTTCTTCATCCCTAGGAGAAGCAATAATGTTCGCGGAGTCGAGCTTCAAGAAGGAGACAATTGCTAGTCAGAATCGTTCAGACCTACATCTGTTCTCCGTCTCGTGGATCAGGAAGATCCGAGGTATAAATTCTAATAGTTAATCTCGTAATTTTATTCTCCTTAATGATGATCCTAGGGCGGGTTGAATGCATAGGTTCCGCTATGCACGTAACGTATATGGCTTTGGATTCCGCAACAGTAGCATCAGAGTATTCGTTAAGGAAATAATCGTCGATTCTATATTTAAAATTTAGTAAATTCTAATATAATAAATTTTAGGGTTTTGAAAATATTTCAAAACATCACGGAATAGTTTCTAGGAATACAATATTGGATATTATGATTTTCTAGAGTTTCGAAAAATAGTTTTTCGAAATCTGTTTTGGAAACTAAACTAAAATTAAAGGAAACTGAAAACTCAGCGTTATTCCATTCCGAACGAAATAGGCTCGCCAGAATTATCCAGTGTTATTCCATTGAAAATGGAATGGTTCCATTCCCAATGGAATAAGGCTGAATTTTTGCAGAAAACCTAATTTTTGTTATACATGAAATTTGAATATATAAATATAATATGAGCCTTAGATCTGTGATTGTTCTGTGATGTAATCTTGTGTGTGCCTGTGAGTTGTCCAAAGTTGTAATTATGGCAACCGGTGAGTCGTCCAAAATTATAAATTACTTTTTCTGGCAATATCATAGTTGTTAGGAAAGATATTATATCAAGATGAGACGAAAATCTTGGCGCAATCTTCGAAAGATTGCATTGGATCTTCGGACACATACAATGAAGGGTTCTTTGAAGATTCACCTACAATCTAGAGATAAATCTAGGATTAGGAACCTCATGATCGCTCGTGAGGAATAGGATCATACTATATTTATCTTGTTTCTGTGATGCTTATATTTATAAATCTAAAAACAAAATCCTTCAGAATATTAAGTAATGAAGTGCCTCCCATGTCACTGTAACCCTCAGTACTCAGACATTTTTCTACATGGATCATGCCGGAGTTGGGCGTGTGGGGATTGTCTTTGGAAAGTCACGCGGAAAGTAGGGACTAGCACTGGTCATGCTTAAACTGAGTGTGCTAGAAACGGCTTTGCCGATACTCATACATGGTTAAACTTAACTGAGCAAGCAAGTCGAACTTGGGCTCAAGGCACAAGATGGGATAATACACCGAGTATAAGATACTCATTCCATAAAAGGCAAGAGTTGCATATGATGCAATTGAAAAGTGTTCCTACCTAAATAGTTGAGCATTAAGGGTTGCGTCGGAGCGCACTTACTGCTCAATGAAATACATATGTTGACTCACTATGAAACCTCATTTAATTGAAGTTTCCGAATCAATACTACTGAAGGTGGTTGATTTGAAGAAAAGAGTGGGAGTACAATATAAGAAACACCAAAAATAAAACAACCCCACTGAATAAATAATAATGGAACTTTACATTTTAACTTGTAGAATAATGACAAATAATAACAATTCAACTAGATTGAATTTATGATCTATCCTTGAGAAGGATAAGCTCAATGGGTCTAACTTTCTTAACTAATTTAGAAACCTAAGAATTATTCTCAAGGCTGACAATAAACTCTATGTCATAGAAGAGGCTTACCTAGAGGAACCAGAACCACAAGGGCTATTCGGGACGCGTATGCTAAATACGTCAAAGATGACATAGAGGTAGCTTGTCTCGTGCTAGTGACCATGATCTCCGAGCTTCAGAAGTAACTGGAGGACATGGGTGCTCACGATATGATCGTAACTCTCAAGGAAATGTTCCAACGACAGGCTAGAGTTGAGCGCTACAAAGCAACCGTCTCTCTAACTGATACGAAGATAGTTGAAGGTTCATCTGTGAGTGCTCATGTACTCAAGATGAAGAGATATCTTTTATCAATTGGAGAGGTTTGGTTCAGTTATACCCAGAGAATTGGTTGTTGACATAATTCTCAGTTCATTGCCTCCTAGTTTTAAGCAATTCATCATGAACTCTAATTTGCAGCAGATGGAGAAATCTATTACTGAGTTACATGCTTACGAACGCACATGAGGACATAAAAACAAATGTTGTCAATGATGTCGTAATGGTTCACAAGAAGAAGGGTAAGAAGACCAGGAACAAGAGTAAGGGTTAAGGTAAGCTGTTGCCTAAACCTAAGATCAAGAAAAATAAGGATGGAGTTTGCTTCCATTGCAACAAGATTGGACATTGGAAGAGAAACTGCAAACTCTATCAGGATGAAATTAAGAAGGGTAGTATGACTACCGCTTCAGGTATTTTTGTTATTGAAACTAATTTACTTACTCCTAAATCTTGGGTATTGGATACCGGATATGGTACTCACATTTGTAATAATGTGCAGGGACTACAAATGTATAGAAGATTAGCTAAGGACAAAGTCGATCTACGTGTGGAAAATGGTGCAAGAGTTGCTGCATTAGCTGTAGGAACTTATTTATTGAATTTGCCTAGTGGACTTGTATTAGTACTTAAATAATTATTATTTTGTACCTGCTATGAGCAGAAACATTATTTCTATTTCTAGTCTAGCTTTGGATGGTTATAAATTTGTTATTGAGAATAATAATTGTTCTATCTTAAAGGATAATCTTTTCTATGGAAATGTTCTATTAGAAAGAGGTCTTTATGTGCTAGATCTTAAGAAAGAGAATTACAAGTCCATCTATAACATTAATACTAACCGATTTAAACTGAATGACGCAAATCCAACATACCTCTGATACTATTGCATAGGCCATATAAATAAGAAATGCATTTCTAAACTCCACTCTCATGGACTTTTATACTCATTTGATTTATAATCATTTAGACATGTGAGTCTTGTTTACTTGGAAAGATGACTAAGAAACTCTTCACAAAAGTTGGTGAAAGGTCAATGAATTAATAGGACTCATACATACTGATATATGTGGACCATTGAGTATGCCGGCTAGTGGTGGGTATCGGTACTTCATAACTTTCACGAACGACTTTAGTAGATATGGTTATGTCTACCTAATGAAGCATAAGTCTGAATCCTTTGAAGTGTTCAAAGAATTTAAGAATGAAATACAAAATCAACATGGAAAGAAGATTAAAGCACTTCGATCTGATCGAGGAGGTGAATATCTTAGTCTGGAATTTGAGGATCATCTAAGAGATTGTGGAATAATTTCACAACTGACTTCACCAGAAACTCCTCAGTGGAATGGAGTGTCCGAAAGGAGGAATCAAACCTTATTGGATATGGTTCGATCGATGATGAGTCAAATGAATCTTCCAACGTCTTTTTGGGGTTATGCTCTTGAGACGGCTGCATTCATACTGAACAAGATTCCATCAAAGGCAGTTCAAAAGACACCATATGAGATATGGACGGGGAATAGCCCCAAGTTATCTTTTCTAAAGATTTGGGGATGTGAGCCTTATGTCAAACGTCAAGCTTTCGATAAACTCGGACCCAAGTCGGATAAGTGTATATTCGTGGGATATTCTGAAGAGACAAGAGGATATTACTTTTACAACCCATCGGAAAACAAAGTGTTTGTTGCCCGCAATCATACTTTCTTAGAAAGAGAATTTGTCTCCATGAGATGATGGGAGTAAATTACAACTCGAAGAAATTTGAGAATCGCCTATAGCTACAGAACCTATGATGGAAGACCTAACAAGCTCTCAAAGAGTTGGCGAGCTCGAAACACGACAGACTCAACGTAAATCCAGTATGATTTGTCATGAGCTCGAGAGATATGGATCTCTCGTGTCTAATGATGAAGATGTAACATTCATAGATGATGAACTCACGTCCTACCAAGAGGCTTTGAAGAGTCCTGACTCTCAGAAATGGCTAGAAGCCATGAGAGCCGATACAATCCTTGCAAGACAATCAAGTTTCGAATTTGATTGATCCATCCAAAGGCTTGAATACCATCGGATGTAAATGGGTCTTTATGAAGAAGACCGACATGGATGGAAAGGTACAAAACTACAAAGCAAGACTTGTTGCGAAAGATTTCAAACAAGTTCATGGTAGCGACTATGACGAAACTTTCTCACCTTTGGCTATGCTTAAATATATCAGAATTCTACTAGCCATAGCTGCATATTATGACCATGAAATATGGCAAATGGATGTGAAGACGACTTTTCTAAATGGAAATCTTACTGAGGACGTGCATATGATGGAACCCGAGGGTTTTGTCGATCCCAAGAATTCTGGTAAGGTTTGCAAGTTTCAAAAATTCATCTATGGATTGAAGCAGGCATCTCGAAGCTGGAACCTTCATTTTGATGAAGTAATCAAAAGTTTTGGTTTTACCAAAAGTGAAGGTGAGCCTTGTGTCAACATGAAGTTCAGTGGGAGCGCAGTAGTATTCCCGGTGCTTTACGTAGATGACATATTACGTAGTATTCCCGGTGCTTTACGTAAGAGCCTCCTACGTGCTAGGAATCAGAATCTATAGAGATAGATCTAGAATGATTATAGGTCTGGGTAAAAGTACATATATAGACAAGGTCATGAAACGGTTCAGAATGCAAGAATCCAAGAAAGGATTTTTGCCCTTGTCACATGGAAAAGATCTCGTACGTATCAGCTATATGATTTATCATGTATGCCATGAAAAGTACTAGACCAGATGCGTCATACTCATTGAGCGCAACAAGGAGGTTTCAGTCTAATCCAGGTGAAAGTAACTTGATAGCTGTTAAAAGAATTCTTAAGTACTTACGAAGAACTAAGGACCTGCTCCTAGTCTATGGAGGTTTGGAATGCGAGCTCGTTGTAAAGGGTTACACCGACGGAAGCTTCCAGACAAACTTAGATGACTTTAGATCGCAATCAGGTTATTTATTTTGCCTAGATGTAGGCGTAGTGATATGAAAGAGTTCCAAGCAATGTACGGTAGCAGGTTATTTATTTATTTTTTGAGATTTTTAAAGGATACACATATTTCTGTTGGGAAGTGATGGATACAAAAGTAATATATTTCTATCCTTTGGGATACATATTTTATATTTCATATGTTTGTAGAGGTTACATGAATATTTATTTTTATGTAAGATGGGCCAACAATAAAATCATATTTACTATTCCTATTCTACAGGGGTATACATAATATTTTGACTTTGTGAGGATATACGTAAAATTGTCCATGTTGTAAGTGATGGATCATATTAATTTTTTATATAAAGCTGCATGTAAAAAAAGATATAAAACTAAATAAGGTAACACAATGATAGTTCTATTTTGTTGAGTTATATTTTGAAATTTTATAGGATTCTAAAATAGTTTTCTATTTTGTTGAATTATATTTTGAAATTTATAGGGTTCTCATAAAAATTCTCAACCAATAAATGACACCATAGAGTGGGCCTATCCCGTCATTTTTTTCTTATATTTTATTTT
Source organism: Juncus inflexus (assembly GCA_024447665.1). NCBI lineage: Eukaryota > Viridiplantae > Streptophyta > Magnoliopsida > Poales > Juncaceae > Juncus > Juncus inflexus. The sequence continues at coordinate 7,521,916 of JAJHPC010000009.1, read as the reverse complement.
TTTATTTAAAAAATATAAAATATCTCTAGCCGGTAACTGTAATGTGTATTTTTATACACATTTTTAGGGTTTAAATCATCACAAATTCAATCAAATTTCACATAAAACGTATGAAAAAGACTCATAACTCATAAAACATAATTTGAAACCTCTTAATACATTTTTGTGTTATTTTACAGGCGAAAAGGCCATAAAATGAAGAATTGGACAAAAACGTAAATAATGGGCCAATGATGGCCAAATTCTCCCTAAAAACGCTCACATTTCCCATACATATAATTTCCTAACCCTAAACGATAGAAAACGTTGTTGGAAAAGAGCAAACATTGGAACGAGTAAGAAACGACCACAAAACATTATGAAAACATCCACTGTCTCATGACGTTCTTCAGCCAAACCGACCACGTTCGGTCCCAAAACAGAGAAGAAACGTCCACGTTTTTTATGACGTTTCGTATCGGAATGTGACGTTTCGTATCGGAATGTGACGTTTCATATCGGAATTTGACGTTCGGATCAAATGGATCCTAACCATCGTTTTACACCTCAACATAAACCTAGCAGCAAAAGAACAGAGAAAAATGACGCATCAAAATTCTGGTCAACCATCGCAGTCAAAGTCAACTCTTTCTCTCTCAAAGCGCTGATTTTCCGAAATGCTCGGAATTGAACAAACTCACCACCATTTGACTCGTCTTGACAAGAAAAACACAACCGTATGATTAGTCACCGCTGGAACGGCCGGAGCTGGCCGGAAAACGCGAAAAACCTCCTGTCAGCCATGAAAATAGACCGTTTGAGCTGAGGAATTCTCGAGCTTTCCATTCCCTCCACAGACCTCTAATTTACAAAATTCCAACACCATTCTCTTCTTCTTGATCTCCTCTTTCCAACCATATAGAGAACTCATAAAATGATGAAGAATTGAGTGAGATAATCGAGTTTGAAATAAGTATTCGATGAAATTGAATTCTGTTTTTGCTGAAATAACTCAATTCGAGCTGAAACTTCTTAAGTCCATAACTCACTCCACAGAACTCCGTTTCATGTAAAACCAATTCCATTCTCTTCTTCTCTCTTTCCTCTTTCCATGGATACCAAGAATACCAAAAATGATGAAGAAATGAGAGAGATATTTGAGTTTGAAATGATGCCACTAAACCGTTCGACGAAATTCCAGATATCAAAATAACCTCCAAACACTAAAATTCGAAATTCTCCCTCATTTTTCAACGGAATACAATGAAATTCGATCCAGATCTTCAGTACAGTTCCTTGATCCTCCTAAGCCAATCACAAGCCCCAAAATATCCCTCAACTCTCTATATAAAGAACCGTATTTCAATCCATCAAAACACGCTCTTTCATCCATTCTCTAAAAAGACTCATTCTCCCACTCTCCTTAACTTATACACCACTCTCCATTCATCTTCTCTAACCTCTACAATCTCCATTAATGAGTTTCAAGCTTCCTTGAGCTCTAATTTTCATTTTTGAGTGAAATCATGTAATTTGGGGCTGATTTGGGGAAAATTCGAATCGGTCGATTCTAGCTTGAATCGAGGTGCAATTGGAGCTTCAAATCAACTCAAGGAAGGTCCTAGCTTGTATTTCTCATTGTGGTTTGATTAAATCCTCCTTAAATTCTTTCTTTTTCTCCTAATTTTTCAAATCTGAATTTTTGGTGTAAAATGATGAATTTGAGATCGAATCGTGTTTGTTTAATCATGATTGAGTAGATCTGTGTAGGGATAGATATTTGTGAAGGAATCACTTGAAATCTTGCTTTATTTTGAATCAATTTGACCGATTTGTGTAATTGTTCATATATCACTATTAAAAATGAAAATCGTTAATTTGATTGATTTGGCTGAATTTATTAGATCAATTAGACCTATAATTGCGTGTGTATTATGACCAATTAGTCATTCAAGGTTTTGGCTGAGAATTTTGATTGATTAATTGAATTTTTGGAATGAATTTTATGATTTGAACATGAGTTGGCTGATTTTTGTTTAGATCCAATTTTCGGTCCATTAATTGAGTTTTTCTAGCTTGAATTTACTTAAACTTGTTGTACAAATCTTGAAGATTGAATATTCAGTGATTAAGGATGGTATTCTTGATCAAATACTCTTAAAAATCCCTACTTTTAAACCAAAAATCAAACCCTAATCAGTTTCTGTTTGCTGTTGTTTCATCTCTGTTTCTTCAGTCTTTTTCCCTTAATTTCGTGTCTAATTCAGATCTTAAAAAATAAATAAATATTTTTAAAATTTATTTCTCATTTAGTACATAATTTTCAAATCAAATTTTGCCCAATTCCGATTTATAATTTATGAGATATTAATTTTCTAATTTTGTAATATTTCTGTTTTTAAACTTTCATTCCAGATTTACTCTTTCTTTTCTTCTGAATTTTTAAAAATATAAAAATAAATACTAAAAATACAAAAATAGTCCTACTGGAAGTATTTTGAAGTGTATAATCCAAATATGAATTTTAAGATATTAGTTGTTAAATCAGATTAGGAGATATACCAACTTTTGTGAGTATTGGTCTGTCAGAACTAGTTTCTGGTCCAGATCTGAATTTTCATTATAAATCCCAAACTACAAAACATCATTTTATGAAATTTTAAAATATAATCTAAAACTTGATAATTGAATTTCGGTATAAATGTTGGAATTTTTCAAGACTTGGTGATTTTTCTATAAATTTCTGAAGTTACTGTTGAATTAAGTATGAATCTGAAGTAAGATCTGGATTTAAACTACAAATATCTCGAAAGTTTTGAATAAAATAGAAATACCAGTAAAGTACCATATCATAGATCTCTCTTTCTAGTTTCCAACGGTATCTTGTGTGTTGGAATCGGAGTTTATTTGGTCAAGTTACGAATTAAAACACCAAAGTGTGACGTGCTGAATTTTTACAATAAGGCTGAAAATAAGATTTAAACTTGGAAATTCATCTAATAACCCTTGAATTACAAGATTCTATACTAAAAAATAATCATTGAGACTAGTTAATACTTGAGGCCACACCTCCTTTTGTTCGACCCCTAAACTCATTACCACTCATACTCGTAATTGATTAATAGGGAAATATAAATTTTTTTGTTAAATTGTGTGAAATTCAACGACGGTTTTAACGCGATTTACAGTAACACTTCGCCTCTTCCACTCAGATACAAACTCATTTGTTATACCACTATTCAAAATAAAATTATTTACTCGATTAAAAGATTTCAAACTGAGTGGTGAAATGATGAAATTATCCTTACTCTTTTGAAGTGTCTGTGTTTTTTTAGGGGGCATTACGATAATTTCACAGGTAATATTTTGTCTCAAGTGTTGAAATGGCGGTATTACTCTCAAACTTTTCAAAACTGTCATGTTTTAATGCGGGTATTAAGTAGTTTTATCTAGTGAATTCAAGAGATAATTGAAAAAAAATTCCAGTGTCTAGGATTCAAACTGAAGAGCTCAGGATTACAATACAAAAGACTAAACTAACGCTCCAACATGAATTCTGTGATATATTTTAAGTAAATAAATATAAATATGCTATTAGACGGGACATGTGTTAAGCTTTAGGTGGAATTTGAACTTCCTTGTATATATGATTAATAAATGAAATCATAAATTATATTGAATGAAAAAATATATTAAAAAATATATTATTTCTATAAAATATAATAATTTGTTACTAAAATAAATCACAAATGGAAAAATAACTTTAATTCTTATAGGGCTTGTTCGGTGAACGGTGGAAAAGTGGAAGAGCGGAAGAGTGGAAGAGCGGTTATTCCATTTTTTCCACAATCGTTCGGAAACATCCATGGAGTAACAAGTTGGTTTAAAATATATAAATAATAGATAATTAATACAATGCCCCTATTCTAATCATACTTTTTTTAATTTATTTAATTATAATTATTCAACCTAAAAGAAAATATTTTTTTTTAATAAATAAGATAGAAAATAATTGGTTTGATTTACTAAATCCTTTATACATGACAAGAGAGATGGAAAAAACAAATAACGAAAGAAAGATATGGGAGATGGATCTCTTTAGATTGAAAAAAATGGGCATAATTATCTTCACATTTTAAATATATGATTTCACGAAATTATTATTTAGAATCGATAGTTTTTCATCCTTATTTTTTTTACAAAAGAAGGTTTGGAAAGAAATAAGAAAGAGGGGTATTTTTGTCATGTCATCTCAAGGTGGTACAAAGAGGGGTATTTTTGTCTTAAAATTTGCCTTATTCAATAGAAGAGAGATCTTCCACCCTCCGTGGAAGAAGAAAATTTCACTCTTCCACCTATTTATTTTATTTTCTTCCACCCTTATTTGGCTGGAATAATCCACTTCTTCCACTCTTCCACTCTTATTCCACCTTGCCGAACGCTACCATAGTTAAAAATAATATAATTTTTGAAGACTGAAAAATGAATATCAAAAGTTAGGTTAGTTTTAAAGATATTGTTAAAAACAATGGGTGTTTCAAAAACCTCCAAAATAATATCAAAATTGAATCAAGTCAGGTCTCAACTTCTACTTATATATGAAAACATATAAGATAATTTTTAAATATTGAAAGGATTTAAAATATTTTATTCTGTAGGGATTAAAATGAAAACATGAAATGAAAGAGGTATATAAAAAAGATCATTTTTTTTAGAGTGGGGGCCATATTATTTTAGTATAATTTGTCCAATTTCATAATATATTATATTGTTAATTATTACTAATAAAATATCATAATATCATAAATTAATTGATACTATTTATGATATATTATTACTCCTTAAAGTAATTTAATAAATAAATTAAAATATTAAAAATATGAAAATAATTGTTGGGTACAAAGTGGAGACTCATATCCTATAAGAGTACATATTGGGTTCAAATTGGGTACTCATATCAATAAGAGTACATGTGTCAATCAAGCCCCAAATTATAAGGTTTATATATTAGAAATAACTAGGAAAATTCCCGCGCTTCGCCGCGATTTTTTAATTTTTTTTATTTACATCTACGTAATTATTTATATTTATAATCAACTTTCTTAATCTGTATAATTGTTCATAACAAATTTTATGAAAACACCAATCAACAAAATAATGTTAACAGAAAAACTATGAACCAAACATATAATAATCATTGAAAACAATGCCATGATACCAACATATACTTGTACTAATTTCATAAAATTAAACTTGTAAATCAAACATATATTGTCAGGAGTATTAAAAACATGAGAAGTTATCATCATATGCATGTCAATATGCACTATACAATTAAATAGATAGTATTGGGCATTTTTTATTTAAAATAGCCCAATAGATATTTTCAAGAAATAATTTGTAGGTTTGACATTTCTTTAAGAAACATAAAAAAAATTAGACAAAGAATAATACTAAGAATAACCAATCACAGTTAAGTCTAAATAGGACCCCAAATTATAAGGTTTATATATTAGAAATAACTAGAAAAATTCCCGCGCTTCGCCGCGATTTTTTAATTTTTTTTTGTTTACATCTGCGTAATTATTTATATTTATAATCAACTTTCTTAATCCGTATAATTGTTCATAATAAATTTTATGAAAACAACAATCAACAAAATAATGTTAATATAAAAACTATGAATCAAACATATAATAATCATTAAAAACAATGCCATGTTACCAACATATACATGTTAATTTGTACTAATTTCATAAAATTAAACTTGTAAATCAAACATATATTGTCAGGAGTATTAAAAACATGAGAAGTTATCATCATATGCATGTCAATATGCACCATACAATTAAACAGATATATTGCGCATTTTTTATTTAAAATAGCCCAATAGATATTTTCAAGAAATAATTTGTAGGTTTGACATTTCTTTTAGAAACATAAAAAAATTAGACAAAGAACAATACTAAGAATAACCAACCACAGTTAAGTCTAAATAGGACCCCATATATTGGTCATACCAACTCATAATTATGCAAAGAATCCATAACAAAAAAAAGAGGAATTCTATCATGACGGCAACAACATTTTGTAAAAAAGGTTATATAAAATTTACCTGAATAAAAGATGAAAAACTTAGCAAAGATACTTCACATACTTCATGAAAAACAAAGAATTGAATTTACATGTGGAAATGTCAAGTAAAAGTCATTCGAGACTAAAAATAGTAATATTTGATATTATTTTAATAATAAAAAAATTCGGATATATTCAGGATACGGAATGATACATCATGATACTTCTGAGATATTTTTATGATACGGATGAGAACACTTATGTTAGGATACTTCTATTATATAGTTTAGTCCATAATAATTTTTATTTAGCCATTTTTGTTCTTAAATTAAATTTTGACCCACATTCAAACCAATAAAAGATTTATTTGTATTCTATAACTCACATTCTTTATTTTGTCTATAACTTACATAATTAAAAGATAAAGAAATCAATTTCCGAGAAAGTCGAAATCTTTGACTTTGCTTAAATCAAATTTTGAATTTTACGAACATAAAATATCAAGTATATATTTAGTTTGGTTAACATATTTTGGTATTAAATTTGAAATATTGATTAGTATTATTAATTCATTTATTTTTATTATTATATTATATAAATATAATTAACAATAAATATATATAGTCATATCCGTATCCTAAATTTTTCGAGATTTACCGTATCTCCGTATCCGTATCGGAAATGAAACCCGTATCCGTACAACATAGCGTAGAGACAAATAATGCTATTCTGTGCATTTGAAAGGGACAGTTCATACTTGATCCGGTGATTGAATACAAAATACTATAAGAGCTAATCAAAATGATACACATCATTGTTTCAGAATAATATTTGCATAAAATCAACAAAATTAATAGAATAAAAGGACACCAATCAGCCACATTGGTTGAGTCTGTTAAATTAAGATATAAAAGATCGTTTATTTTAACACTATTTTTTTCACTTATTATCGATCAAAATCATGTCCATGGAATTGGAGGAACCATAGCCGTCCCAATCTTTATGAATTATAAATGTAGATATATGAAGTTTTAGTGTTTATAATATCACATAACAACATAATTTTGGGTTAGTCTACGGGCAGTTGTCGAAAAAACAAACCGCACCAAAATATAAAAAAAATGATTTGATACACACCGCCGGCTTATTTACCGTTCAGCATCGTCCGAATTCAGAAAAGTATAACAGAATTATAAAAAAGTATATTGATAAACAAAAAAAAATAGAATGAACCCATATAAAGCTATAGTGATATACAAACGAATATTATTTTTCAATTAGCTCAATTAATGGACAACTAAAAATCTATATATGTATGGTGGTGTTGTTTAGGCATTGTTTAAAAGAGTAAAATGAATATTTTCTCAAAAAAAAAAAAAAAAAAAAAATAGTTTGTCAGCACTCCATGGTATCAGTAAAATTTTAGTCCCTTACTATTTCAGGTCAAGGTTGAGGTCACACTTTGCAAAATCATTTGTTAAAAGAAAACAAAATCCATTCATTTTTTCAAGTTGAACTTACTTCTCAAATAAGGATGAACTGTCAGAGGGAAATCCAGGCCCGGCCTCAGAACCTGTCCAGAGGTTTGCAGATCTTCATAAGTGGATTCTTCTTTAAGCGATCATATCGCATTTAAGTTGGGCCAGCCTTTTTGCTGATCTACAACGTAATCTCAATTCCCAGTCTACCCTTTTGTTCAGTGATTTCTTATAAGTCCTTTCATTTTTAAACAAAGTTATGAAGCATAACATTGAGTTCATATCACCAAAAGCTAAAAATAGTGTCTTCTAGCATCTTTCCATGTCCATATTATTTTCAAACAAATATAGTCAAGATTTTGTTTTCAAAAACTTTTATTTCGTTTACATTTTCTGATAAAATGTCGATTCTATGAACAAATCAGGGGACCCATGTTGTACAATCAGAAAGAAATATAGTCAACAATAGGAGTGTGAGGGGCCGTGATTATAACTTTAACCAGAAATATATCTCCTTGCATTCTAGCTGCCACAAGTCTTTTGGTCAACAAAAAAAAAGTTTTTTTTAGCTTGCCACTTGGGGAACTAGAAGAAATTATTTTGTACGTATTATTATTGGATGCTTCTATCTGATCTGTATAAGATTTTATCAATAATTAAAATGCTTAAGATAAACTATATTTATAGTATAGTACATCAATAATAAATTAAGCTGACATTTCAATTCAATGATGTTGTTATGTTTTCATTATAAACCAAAGGCTAATCTCTTATATATACACTCGCACTCACAAATAAATGCTATTGTGTTACAACATCCAAAATTTAAATTTCAACTCTTCTAATCTTTGATTCCATGATCATTCCCCTTAAGACCTTTGCCCTAGCCTTTTAACTTCTTCTAAACTCTACACCCTCTACAGGCCAGGATGATGAGTTAACCTTCAATGGATTCACTGGTGCGAATCTTACCTTAGATGGTGCGGCAAACATAACACAAAACGGCCTTTTGATGATAACCAATGATACATTCCAATTAAAAGGACATGCCTTCCACCCTTCCCCATTTCATTTTGGCAATACCACTTTCTCCTTCTCGAGTACTTTCGTTCTCGCAATTATTTCTGAGTACCTTGACCTTAGCGGCCACGGCATTGCCTTCTTGATATCACCTATGAAAGCTTTCTTCTCTGCCTTGCCGAGCGCGTACCTAGGCCTATTTAATATATAGGACAATGGTAATTTGACGAACCATCTCTTTGCAATTGAGCTTGATACCATATATAGTTCCGAGTTTAAAAATATCAATAACAACCATGTGGGTATCGATATTAATAGCCTCGAATCAAGTCAATCTTATTATGCTGGTTATTTTGCTGATCATTCGGGATCTTTTCAAAATTTAAGCCTTCACAGCCGCAAGGCAATGCAAGTATGGGTGGATTATGACAGTGAAGAGAAGCTAATTAATGCTACCTTAGCTCCTGTTGGTTCATCCAAACCAATGAAGCCACTACTTTCGTATACCTATAACCTCTCTATCATTTTTCTTGATTCTATGTATGTCGGCTTCTCGTCTTCCACTGGATCAGTACATACCACTCATTACATTCTTTGATGGAGTTTTAAGCTAAATGGCATAGCCCCCTCTCTTGATCTTTCAAAATTGCCTAAGCTCCCTCGCACAACTCTAAAAAGTCATTCAAAGTTTTTGGAGATTGTGTTGCCTTTAGCATCGGCCGCATTTGTACTAAGTTTAGCTCTTTTCATTTTCATTTTCATAAAGAGGTGGTACAAGTATGCAGAATTGCGTGAAGATTAGGAGGTTGAGTTTGGACCACATAGGTTCTCTTACAAAGATTTGTATTGTGCGACCAGTGGTTTCAAGGAAAAAAGGCTACTTGGGAGTGGTGGCTTTGGGAGGGTGTATAGAGGGATATTATCGTTGTCAAAATTGGAGGTTGCTGTCAAGAAAGTCTCGCATGAATCGAGGCAAGGGATAAAGCAATTCATTGCTGAGATTGTAAGTATCGAGCAACTCCGACATAGAAATCTGGTACAACTATTGGGTTATTGCCGGCGAAAAGGTGAGCTCCTTTTGGTGTATGATTACATGCCAAATGGTAGTCTTGACAAGTATCTCTACGATCAAGAAAAATTGAGCCCTGATTGGAACCAACGGTTCAAAATCATTAAAGGAGTTGCATCTGGTCTTTTATATATCCATGAAGATTGGGAGCAGATTGTCATGCACAGAGATGTCAAAGCAAGCAACGTGCTACTAGATTTTGAATTAAATGGTCGATTAGGTGATTTTGGTCTTGCAAGATTATATGATCACGGTACTGACCTACAAACCACCCATGTGGTTGGTACGATAGGTTATATCACCCCAGATCTTGCAAGGACAGGCCAGGCAACACCCGCCACAGACATTTTTGTTTTCGGTGCATTTATGCTGGAGGTGGTTTGTGATAGGAGGCCGGTTGAACCGGCGGCTCAAGGGGAGCGGATGATTGTAGTGGATTGGGTGTTGGAGAATTGGAAAAAGGGATTACTTATCAACATTATGGACCCTAGATTAAGAGATGATTATAATGCAGGTGAGGCGGAGACAATTGTAAAACTCGGGTTGCCTTGCTCACGTGCTTTGGCTAGCGCAAGGCCAAGCATGCGACAGGTCATGCAATATTTAGATGGGCATGCACCCATGCCCGAGCTATCTGCCACTAATATGAATTTTAGCATGCTTGCGATGCTTCAAAGCGACGGGTTCGATTCGTATATTATGTCATACCCATCAATGACGTCATTCTTCGGCCTCTCTGGAGCTAGATGATTGTAAAACTATTGTTATGTGTGAGGTTGCTATATCAAAGATCTAAATATGTAACGTTAATAGAATAATGGTGTAAGTATAAGTACAAATATTTAGGTTGGGGGGATGTCAGATTTGTAATTTTCTTTGTAAATTTGATGTAATCTGATTGTACAGGGAGTAAGTCAGGACACACTACTAGCAGGGCCTAGAGAATGTAAGAACATTTCGTTTAATCAATTGATTCAAGGGGACGTTGAGTCCTCTTGTTATCCTTGAAAAAAAATATGTAGCGTAAATTTCTTCCCTTAATTTCCCTTAGTTACTTTGAATTAAGGCTTTACTCTCTTAATGATCCTTCATAATATACTTGGGTCATTGTTTCAGAAATAAATGATGGGAAATGAGAAATCACGACGGGATACTGTAGCGACGGATTGAAATTTTATACTGTTTTCTTGCATTTCTATATACACTATATATTATATTCCTAGAAACTATTTCCATGATGTTTTGAAATAATATTTTCAAAATCCTAAAATTTATTATACTAGAATTTACTAAATTTTAAATATAATTGACGATTATTTCCTTAGCGCACGCTCTGATGCCACTATTGGGAAACCTGTAGCCATGTACGTTAGATGCGCAGCGGAACCTACGGGTTAAACCCGCCCTAGAATGACCGTTAAGGGAATAAAAGTACGAGATTGATTTATTAAAATTTATACCTCGGATCTTCCTGATCCGCGAGACGAAGAACTGATGTAGGTCTGAACTTTTCTGACGTGCAATCTTCTCCTTCCTGAAGCTCGACTCGAGCGAACTCCTTGCTTCTCATAGGGTAATGAAACTGATCACTCGCTAGTCTTAAAAGCAGCAGACCTGTTCTCGTATCCACGTCGAACTGCAGACGCACGGAATAACCGGACTCGGCTAGACGAGTTTGGAAATACTTTCCGAAAATAACTCAAAACTCTTTCTCTCTATTTTTGTGTATTAGACGGCTTCTAGAGCCTAAGAATTGTGTATCTAATAGAGAAGCACTGCCCTTCTATTTATACTAGAGAGAGAGGCGAACAATTGCTCAGTTACCATAGCTAAAAACCCGAATCTGCGCCTATTCCGTTGCCAACGGAATAGGTATTTCCTTAACGGAATGAAGGAATTACGCCCTAGGCCAAAGTGTTGGACTAGAGGTTAGATTATGAGAAACATATTTATTCAGTTCATATATGAATGAGTGTATGGGTGACTAATATATTTACGTATATTAGATCGACCATGAATGACACTTCGGGTTTACGTCATCAGAATACGTGATTCTGATTGTATAACTGTGAACCAACGAATGACATTCTAAAGTGTCCCTAGTGATAGGTGGGATGTTTATAGAGATAAGCATACTTCAAGTAAGAAGCTACATGATTTTCTAGAGTTTCTGAAAAATAATTTTTCAGAATCTGTTTTGGAAACGGAACTAAAATAAAAGGAAACAGAATTTCCAGCGTTATTCTGTTCTGAACGGAATAGTTCCATTTAGAACGGAATAGGCCACATTTTTGTCAGAGATTTTCAGCGCTGATTCCGTTCAGATTCCGAATGGAATAAGATAATTTTGCGAGAAAAAGTAATTTTTGTTATACAAGGAATTTAATTTATATAAATATGGTATGAGCCTTAGATCTGTGATTGTTCTATGATGTAATCTTGTGTGTGAATTCTTGTATTTTATTTAATATCTATAGCAACCTGTGAGTTGTCCAAAGTTGTAATTATGACAACCATTGAGTTATCCAAAATTGTAAACTACCTTTTCTAATAATAGGATAAAAATGTCTGGCGGAACCAGACTATTTTTTCAACTTACAATCTGACCCAAAAAGTAAAAAAAAATGGTCTAGTTCCGCCAGACCCTCTGGCGGAACTAGTTATTTCTAGCTAGTTCCGCTAGAGTGTCCGACGGAACTAGACCATTTTTTCAACTTACAATCTGACCCAAAAAAATAAAAAAAATTGTCTAGTTCCGCCAGACCCTCTGGCGGAACTAGTTAGAAATAACTAGTTTCGCCAGAGGATCTGGCGGAACTAGACCATTTTTTCAAGTTACAATCTGACCCAAAAAAATAAAAAAAGTGGTCTAGTTCCGCCAGCCCCCCGACAGAACTAGCTAGAAATAACTAGTTCCGCCAGATTGTATGGCGGAACTAGATAATTTTTTCAACTTACAGTCTAACCCAAAAAAAATAAAAAAAAATGATCTTGTTCCGTCAGACCCTCTGGTAGAACTAGCTAGAAATAAATAGTTCCGCTAGAGGGTCTGATGGAACTACCCACTGCATTTTTTTAAGCCACCATTTAAATCCGTCCGACCCTTATTTTAACCCTACCTGTCCGTTCGAAAAAAAAAGAGGAAAATTGTTGGCGAAATTTCAGGCAATTTGAGAGGAAATTAAAGGGGAAAGGAGGGAGAAATTAAAGGAAGAGAAGGAGAAGTTAGAAAGAAGAAGAAATATGTAAGTTATTTTGTTTGATTTTGAGTTTTGATTAGTTATTTTTGTTGTTTTTGTTGAAGTGAAATAAGTTTTGATTGAGTGAAATTAGTGCGAAATAGGTATGGATTTAGTGAGATCAATTTGAAATTGGTTTAAATAGGTTAATAGTATTGAAATTCGTTTAAATTTTTGTTGATTTGTTTAGAGAAAAATAAGAACAAGAAGAAGAAGGAGGAGAAGGAGAAGGAGAAGGAGTAAATTTTTCGTCAAATTTGTTCGGTATAAAAAAAATTTGTATTATTTTTTATTACTTATTTATTTTAAAGAAAAATATAATATAAATTTATTTAGTAATATATTTATTTATAGTAATTGTATATGGTTTTTTTAATATATCCAATTTTTTGTATTTAAAAAAAAGAATGAAGCAATTTGTTTATTTTTGTGTTAAATAGTATGTTTATTTAGTTATGTAATAATATATTGTTTAGTTATTATTTATATAGGGTGTTTATATAGGGATATTTTTATCAATTTTATTCGGTATGAAAATATTTAATAATTAATTTTCAATATTTAGTTCTTTTAAGAAAAAAATATAATATAAATTTGTTTAGTCATATATTTATTTATAGTGATTGGTTAGGTTTTCATTTTTGACTATATACTATTATTCCTATTAAAAAAAAGATTGAAGTAATTTGTTTATATTAAAAAAAGATTGAAGTAATTTATTTATAGTAATTGTTTAATTATTATTTATGTTTAAAAAATAAAATTTATATAGGAATGTCATCTAGGGGCGGATCTAATCGGGCGGATTAGGGGAAGGCTCCTATAGTTGAGGTAGAAGGTCCAGTATATCGTCCGCTGAACGAATTCCAGGATGATCACAGAACCGTATGTTTCAGCCAATCGGACAACACCAAGGCTAAAGTGAAAGAGGGTTTCCAATACAGGCAACATCATATTAATGTATTGTATTTAAAATTATTTCAATATATCTATTTATTTAATTATGTAAAAATAATTTACTTATATGTTTCGTTTCCGCAGGTGCCATGGAATTATCAGTTCGAGCCATATTTTGCGAGTGCGTGTTTGTTACAAACGCAGAGAATCGGTTATGTACCAATCGATGGAGTACTAATAACCGCTCTGCAGGAACGGTGGAGAAAAGAGACGCATACGTTCCACATGCCGCACAGAGAAATGACCGTAACGTTAGAGGATGTTTCATGCTTGTTGGGGTTGCAGGTGGATGACAAACCCCTTTGTGTGAAGAACAACGATATTAATTGGACAAATAAAGCCGGAGAACTACTCGGAAAAACATCACCCCAAGAGATATTCAGAGGATTAGGGAATAAGAAAAGCAACATGTTGGTAAATAAAAAATGGTTCATGGAGAATTTTGCCGATTTGGAAAATGATGCCCCCATATTACGAGTCGAGCAATATTGTAGAGCTTACATGATTGGATTTTTTTTCCGACATTTTATTTACGGATCCGAATGGGGACTCTTATTCGCTCATGCCCCTGGTACTTTTAGAAGAAATGAATTTGCATGAGTGGACATTTGGGAGTGGGGTACTTGCATACATGTACAGAGAGTTGTGCAAAAGTACAGGACCCGATCGGAAAAATATGGGAGGTTGCATCTTATTACTACAATTACGGGCTTGGCAATATTTTGCGACCGGAAGACCGAGAGTTTCATTGAACCCGACAAGATTGAATATCTACGACGATCCGGATTACAATGATACGGTTGGCATGCTCTAGAGAGATGCAAGAGTTAAAGAGGTTCCGTTGACTACTCATTTGTGGGCGAATCGTGACATGTTAGACAACATCCCTCTAAATGATATCTTTTGGGCACCTTACGAGCCATACTGCGATAGGCTACCGCCCATTTATCAGGAAGAAAGGATTACGACGCTACTCAGGGTGCCGTTGATTTATTTCTCGATCGTCGAGCGTTATCGTCCTGAGAGGGTGATGTGATGGTTCGGTTATCAGCAAAAAATATCCCCGGAAATACCTGAAGCCGACAAAAATGCCGACAAAGAATTACGTTACTTGACGAATTTTCGCGAAAATAATTGGCGTAGGGTTACACATTGGAACGATAAATGGTATTAGTATTTGCAAATGGATCCCCTGGAGCCGTATACCCCTCTTGATTATGATGGTTATATGAGCTAGCATTGGCAGAATTCTTGATCCGTTGGTGCAGAGCACCATTTCGCACGGTTCGAGCACATAGCGCCCTATGGTCCCGGAAAAAAGATTAGCTGTAATTTTTTTAATATTTTTAAAGTTAAATTTATAATTTTAAAATTTTTATTTTTTTTAATATTTTAAGGCACAGACTACCATGGAGGGAGCTCGCATAGGTTTCAGAATGCTCAGAGAATTTGGTGCAAATATGAAGACGGAAGTAAGGGACGGCGTCAGAAAATGGTTGGGATGCCAAAAATTAATTTGTACTCAGCTTAATGAGTATCCTAGCGATACTGAGTGGGAGGTGCTCAACGAACCGAGAGCAGATACGGGAGGAGAGGAAGAGGGAGGAGAGGAAAGAGGAGAAGATGTCAGTCAGCTCACTCAGATGCAAACTCATAACCAAGCGAGGAGGAGAGGAAGAGGACGCGGACGTGGTGCAAGCGACGGAGATGTTCAAGGTTTATGTTAGTGTTTTAGGGTTTATGTTTTGAGATTTGGACTATGTAATAGTTTATGTGTTTGGGGTTTAGAGGTTATGTTTGGAGATTTGGATTCGTTACACAGTTGGTTATAATCCCTATTTGTGGTTGTACTTTCTGAAATCTAAGCCGGTTCCTTCGGGTCGTAATTGCATCCGTTTGGTAGATTTACAATAAGACCATCATAATATACAAGAATTTGAGAGTTTTGTGTCATTTTCTTCTTACTAATTGCAATAATATTTCAACAAATTAACAACAAATATATAATAAAATCAATTAATTATTTAATGAATCAAAAAATCTATAATAGAATACCTAATTTCCGTCTTCCTTTTCTATTTATTTGGGTCAAAATCACCTCAAATACACCTCAACTACACTTCAAAATCGCCGGAATAGTATTTTTATTTTTTGGGGGCGGACTTTAGGTTAGATTGGGGGAGAGAGAAAGAATTTTCTTTTATAAGAGGCTCCAATGATTGAACTAGTTCCACCATAGGGTCTGACGGAACTGGGCTATTTCTCAATTTTTTAGGGTCAAGACCTGTCCGGAAGACATCTGATACAGGTTCCGCTAGACTCTCTGGCAGAACTAGTTATTTCTAGCTAGTTCCGCCAGAGGGTCTGGCGGAACTAGACCATTTTTTTAATTTTTTTGGGTCAGATTGTAAGTTGAAAAAATGGTCTAGTTTCGTCAGACCTTATGGCGGAACTCGTTATTTCTAGCTAGTTCCTCCAGAGGGTCTGGCGGAACTAGATAATTTTTTTGGGTCAGATTGTAAGTTGAAAAAATGGTCTAGTTCCGCCAAACCCTCTGGCGGAACTAGTTATTTCTAGCTAGTTCTGCCAGAGGGTCTGGCGGAACTAGATCATTTTTTTGATTTTTTTGGGTTAGATTGTAAGTTGAAAAAATTGTCTAGTTCCGCCAGACACTCCAGCTGAACTAGCTAGAAATAACTAGTTCCGCCAGAGGGTCTGGCGGAACTAGACCTTTTTTTTTATACTTTTTGGGTCAGATTGTAAGTTGAAAAAATGGTCTGATTCCGCCAGATATTCTGGCGGAACCAGTTATTTCTAGCTAGTTCCACCAGATTGTCTGGCGGAACCTATATTTTCATCATTTTTGGGCCAATTTCACCGTCCAAATTGGGCCAAAAATAAATTTTACCTAGTTCCGCTAGATCCTGTGGCGGAACTAGCCTTTTCCATTAATTAAGCGTGTTTAAGGGTGCCAAATGGCCGAGATTAGCAAAAAAAAAAAATCCTCAGTTCCGCCAGAGGGTCTTGCGGAAGTGCTACCTGCCCAAATATTTTGAAAAAAATGCTATCTAATTAATTATTCTTCAAAATAGTACTACTATTCAAAAAAATTCGTTTATTGGGGGACGAGTATATGGGCTCAATATATATAGATGGTGACAGTACAAGTATAGTAGAATTCTGAAAAGTAATTACAACATTGATCATATGATATTGTGCCATGAAAGATCATATTTCAATCCAATCGAATCTTTAGAATCTTCACCGCTAGCTCGACAAAATCTTTAGAAGTGAAAATTTTATATAGAAACTGAACTTGCAAAAAAAATATATGTAAAATAACAAAAGATATATGTATATATCTAGCGAACCGAATAATGCCTCATATCCTCACGATGAGTCCGATGGTGACGTGGAATGCCTAATTGAGCGTGATATTGTTGGGCCAAGCTTACTCGCTAGGCTACGTCTAGGTAGCGGGGTATTTAATATGAGAAGTGAGCCTCGTCTGGGTAATGGTGTAGTGCTTCTTGGGACACGTGTGGATTGGAAGGTCTGACTTGTCAATTCTCAAAATCTCGATTAGAACCATAGTTACCGGAAACACTCATCTTATATCGGTATCCCGTTTCCGGTCACACTGTATCGGAACACGAGTCGTACGCAAACTGGATTGTCAAAATTAGCAAATCCGGTCAATAGAACAGATCCGAGGAAAATAATAATAAAAAAAACAAAGAAAAAAAATCAAATTACTGTAAAAAAGAACTTAAGTAGATCTCAAGTGTGATAAATTACATGTTAAGGCCGTTTAATCCTACCCCTCCCGTATCGCATATCGGAGGATAAAGCATACCACATATCCGTACCGTGTGTCGCGTATCCAGCATACCACGTTTCTGACAACTATGATTAGATCGTATCGAATGTTGACAAGATGGGTAATAAAAGCGGTGATAGAACTTTCCAGTCCGTCTTCAATTTTTTTTTTTAAATAATAGACCCACAAAATCCATACACCTGCCGTAGTGAGCAGAGAGAAAGTTGTAATGTAACCGAGCACCACCTAGCCTTTCTCTGCTTTTACGCATGCAATAGTGAAATCCCGAAGAAGTTCTTCGTTTCCACCGTGACCACTGGTCTATAAATCTCCAAAAGACAGTTGTTCATATTCAGGCTTCTCCAGTCTATAAGGGTGAATTTTCTTCTTCTAGAAGACATGCCGAGGGAGGGGAAGTAGCGCAGGTAATTAACATGGAGAGTGATTTTCAGTTCTCAAGATGGACTTGACTTTACAAGAAAATGTAATCATTTGACACTGTAATAAATATAAAGATTTTTTTTTTAAGAAATCTCCTTGATTTACGATAGACTCGGACATGTCCAACTCATATTTAATGCTACCGGAAATTAATTACAACACTAGAATAATGTTCGCGCTTCACTATAAATATTTCAATTTTATTATTTATTTTAATCTATAATGTATAAATTACAACTATAAAAATTAAAAAATAAATTTTTGAAATAAGTTTAAAGTACATAAATAATATATATAATAATTATGTTAAATAATTTTACTATATTTATTATTATTTTGAATTATATCATAAGAAATTATATTCATTAAAAATATTTTCTATATCACATCTAATTTTGTAAGGGCAAATAACTCTATGTGACTCTTCGGCTCACGTGAAATATGATGGCATAGAAGAATAAGGGGTTTATTCCAGCCGAACAAAGATGGAATATCTCGGATTAAGAGCATGAAAAAAGAATATTTTCTATTCCAAGATAGAGGTGGCATTGCTCTAACTCATGAAATACAGTATAATTTAGGAAACAAATGCTCTCATTTATTCCAAATATCATCATACATGCCAGTCAAAATTTCTTATTTCCAATTATTTATGGTCAAACTTTTAATCTATGTATCTAGCCCAACGTTATTGGAATAAAACAGGATACCAATATAACTTAGATGAAACAGACATCACCAAAGTAGAAATGTAGGTGCGGCTATATAACATCCCTATGGAATTTCTCAACAAGACTAGCATATCCCGGTTAACCTCTCTTATTAGGGAAATAAGCATGTTGACTCCAATAGAATTACCAAGATAATTCGGTTATGCTCGAGTTCGGCTGACTATAGATATAAACAAGGCTCTAGATGACCATCTATCGGTCACCACCATGAAAGGAATTGAAAAGAAGTTATACATAGTTTATGAATGGATCAACCATTTATGCACCTTTTGTGCCATGATTGGCCACTCTCCCCCCCACTGCTCAAAGAAGAACTCGATCATTATGGCTTTAAAAACCTATCTGAAACATCTCCAAACTACCCTTGCGGAATAAATAACAGACTGAGTGGGTTTGTGGATCAACTCACTGCAAGATATCCCATCTTCTTGACCCACCTGAAATAAAAATTCAACCACCGCTAATCAGAAAGATTTTAATAATATAGATAACCCTTTATATTTGGAAGATGTTGAAGAAATGTCCAACCTAGACGACTTGACCTGAACCCTAAAACGAATGAGAGGCGGTGGAGATAGCGTGCCGCCTTTGAACCAATGAGACTTTTATCTTGGAACGGCCGTGGGAGTGGAGGCCTGTCAACTTTTCGTTCCTTAAACCACTACCTTCACTACATCGGAGTTGACCTAACTTTAATTTCTGAGATGTGTATTATACCTTGCATATTTTGTATTACTCAGATCAAAAGTTGTATAATATGGAAAAGGCGGATATTATCCGACTCTTCAATACATAGCAAGGAGCAAAATGGAGGTTGATTACTTGACGAATTGTATCAAATTACGGAGATTTTGAATTCAAAAGACAGTTCTACCGTTTAGTATCCATTTGGTTTTCTGTTTTTCATTTTTTTTTGGTAAAGAAAAATGAAAACGTGTTTCTGTGTGTCTAGAGCAGCATTCAAAAAGTTTATCTGATTATCCCAAAAAAAAAAGGGTGGTGCTATTTCTAGAGCGGGTTTCTGTGTGTCTAGAGCAGCATTCAAAAAGTTTCTTGAAATGTCAAAAATACCCTTTCTTTAATTAATCTATAGATATCTATTAACGATTATTGATTTATTTGCATATTTTTATTTCATAATTAATGTCAACAAAAATGATAATAACATTATTGCCAAAAAATATGATATTTATTTTCAATTTTTTATTTCCATTTTACCTCCATGCTCCACCATACAGGCATCTTTATTTTTTCTCAATGGAGGATTAGTGAAAGAACACCTTAATTGCCCAACTAACAATGGTGATGAAACAAAAACCTAATAAACAAGTTTTAGGAAAATTATCAAAACTGGCCTCTTAATCAAAAAGAAAATGCTAGAATTTTTTTATGAACTTGTAGATCATTAATTAACCCTACTTTTTTAACCAATATTCAATCTCATAGAGGCCGTAAACCAAGGTCAAATAAAAGAATGCCAAAACAAAAGGTTGTACAAATCGTGATGTTTCAACATTTGAACTTGTGGATGAATAAAAAAGGAAGTTGTTAAGTGGTTCTGAGGCAATATCATTTGTACAAATGAGAACAACCTTGCTAGTCCATGTAATGATATGGAAGATGGAGCGAATTGTGTAATTCAAACAACTAATCATGGTGATCGCTGGAATATCGAGGGAAACATAAACAAAATATTGAGCATGAAATTCTATATTTATTTGCAATAATGTTGTCCATTTTGTTTGAATTAATTAATAAAAGATTAATGTACAAATAAATCAATAATTATGCAATAAATATCTTGCTTAATTAAAGCAAGGGTATTTTCGGTATTTTTGTGAAAAATTCAAATATCTCTCTAGGCGAAGAAAAAGTTGCTCTAGAAATAGCGCCACCAGAAAAAAATGAGATTCTTAAAACAAGAAATATACGTTTCCGCTTTCTTCTTTTTTATTTCCTTTCCACACGCAGCTATATTTGGTATCTTATGAATGCCAAATTTATTGTAACCTAGCTATAAAAATATTGATATATTGAGCCGCTTCATCAGGACCTCTTGCCGTAAATTCTTTATGCCACCAAATACAAAGTTAGCCTAATTATTTTATTCTACCGCTTCATCAAGACCAAGCAATCATCAGGTATTTGTGTTTTATCTTTTATCAGTTTTGCTAGAGATCTCATAATGTCTCCTTGTGAACTTTTGTTGAGATTTCATAATCTTTATTTGGTTATGAACTTATGATTGTCCAATGCATTATATATGTATAAACATTTCTTATAATTATTTCGCTAGTATATTCTATTGTATCTAGCCATGCTTTTTATTATACTATTATATTTAGTAGATGGAAGGATTAGTTCGTAATGTCGAAGTAGATGATGATGTGGTTGAGGTTGAAGGTGGTATATGGGCTCGTCAAATTGAAGATATTTTTATCAATCTTGTTGTTGTGGAGGAGGAGGTTAAAAAAGCTAACAGAAAGACAACAACATTAACAAAAAACGCTTGGAATAGGATACGTGAAGAGTTGACAAAGAATGGACAAACTTTTACATTCCATCAATTAAAGAACAAGTATAACATTTTAAGACAATGTTGGAAAGGCTTTTCTAGTTTACTTAAGAAAACTGGCATGGGTAAATAGTACTGAAACCGGCAAACTCGCTGCTTCCAAAGAAGAGACGTGGAAGAACTTATACAAGATAAAGTTACATAAAAATTGACTTATTTCAATTTATTTTTTCAATGTAGAATAGATAATAATTCAATTATTTTTTACAGAAGTACAAGTCAGCGAAGCGGTTTAGAAAGAAAGGATGAAAGGAGTATCCACAAATCTCTTGCATATTTGGTGACACGACGGCTATAGGATCACATGCACATCCATCCAGAAAAAAATCCTTCTTTAAGTGAGACTGGCAACGAGGAAGAGTTTGGTGATGAAGATGATTCACAAAAAAAGGAAAAAATAAACCTTGGAAGTGCATCACAGATTGTACGTGGTCGTCAGGCTAGAAAGAACTACATTCTGCCATGGCACATGCTTTTAATGTTATTTGGGAGAACTCTAATAGAAAATTGGATCTTTTGGAAGAAAAAGTTGGAGGCAATTCAAATGCTTCTGTAGTAAATGTAGGAAATAAAAATGAGGTGGAAAAGTGTATTAGAGAATTAGAAGCATTAGAAGGGATTGATGGGCTGTGGAGGCTCTACATAATAGCTCTACTTATAGGGACATGTTATCCATAATTTCTTTCGAATGGAGCCATTAGTTCATGATTGATCTTAATGATGATAAAGATGAAGATGAAGGTACTTCTGGGGAACATGAGGTGGTTAGTGTTAGCTCAAGTGATCTTCGTTACATGAATGCGTATTGAGATCGATTGGCACAAAATATATGGAACAGTCATGTTCGTGAGCAATAGATATAAAGTATTTTATTACGGATTTATGAAAAATGTGTTTCTTTATTTTTATATTAATGGTAAACTCCAATAATATTGTGTTTCTATGTTGTTAATTTGCTTTGTAAACATATGTTGAATGTTTCGAGAGCAAAGTTTTTTTGATTTTAAAAACAAAAAAATATTTTTCAAAAACAGAAACAAAAAAGCAAAAACTCTTTTTTGTTTTTAAAAAACAGAAAACAAAAACAAAAAAAAAAGTGCCGAATGAGGACTAAGATTTGAGAATTTTTTGATCTAACGATCGAGAGAAAATTGATAATACGCCTCTTGAGTATGCTCAAAGAGAGTAAAAAAATAAGGTAGAAGTTAATAAGCGTATATTTTTTTAAATATTCTCTTATACAGTTTATATATATTCGCATATTTTAGCAAAAAAAAAATTTAATTCGAAGCAAAATAATATAGAATTCAAAATAAAGAGAAAAATTCAACATATTTATATTCGACAATTTTATCATGAGAAATAAAATATTTCATTAAGAATTATTATTTTTTAAAGAAGAAAAGAAAATTTATTTATATTTTAATGAGTGGACTCTTCATATTTGATTTATATTAATATTTGAACATCACTTCAGACTATTATTCATGGAAACTATCAGATTAAGATCTGATGGCCAGAAACAAATTCAACGATTCTCACTAATTCGGGGATAAAACATAAAACACCGATTCAATCAATTATATGATTATGTTATAATAACCACACGCATTTTGCCATAAAATATCAATAAATTTACGAAAATCAAAGGTTACGATTTAACAAAAATTTTGATCGAGCAGTCGATATAAAAGTGATGATGTGGCTCAACTATATGTCTCAAAAGTAGGTGAAAAATAAGAGATTGGGGTTAGTTGTTATAATATAGTTAAATTTGTTAAAACTTAAAGCATTTTTCCCTAGTTATATCATTTATTGGCCAAAGTAATTAAGAGTGATAATTACAACACAGATACTGAATCACTTCGAAAAAAATGATAGAATCTCCATTTAGTTGGAAAAGCCTTTCCAAAATGATAGAATCTTGTTTGGTATCGTTGTCATCTCTTGTTTTCTGTTTTTTCTGCAGAAAAAAAAAACGTGTTTGGCTAATTGGCTCCGTTTTCATTTCTTTTTTGTCTAAATGACAAAAAATAAACAGGATTTTGAAAACAATAAGAGGTTGTTTCTTATTTTCTGTTTTTCGTTGTCAAACTCCAAAATCACACATAATTAATATGATAATACTAAAAAAATAATATTGACCTTGAAATGATATGTTCGCTAAAATAGGTATGTTGGCGCTAAAAATGGTATATTCGCAGTAAAAAATAAATTTTGACCCTAACACTTTATATTACACTAATAAAGTTAGTTGACACTAAAAAGAATATTAACCCCGAAATTTTATATTGAAGTAAAAAATGTTAGTTTGAACCGAAAATAGTATAATGATACTTGAAAAATAATTATTAAAACTGAAGTTTGTATATTCCCACCGAAGTAGTATATTGATAATATAAATAGTATATTGATAATAAAAATGATATATTGATATTAAAAATGATATATTAATTTTTTTTAATACTAAAAAATAATATTTTGACCTTAGAAGTGATTTATTGATACTAAAAATAGTATTTTGATATACTTAAAGAAATATATTTTCATTAAAAATGGTATACTAATACAAAAAAAATTATATATTAATATTTTAAACAGTAGTTTGACACTGAAAACTTAATATAACGACATCAAAAATAGTATATTAACACTAAAAATGACTATTGAAAACAAGATATTAATACTGAAAATTATAAATCAACATTATAAAGGTCCATTGACACTGAAAATGATAATAAATTAGTACTTAAAATGGTATATCAATGCTGAAAATAATATAATGACAATAAAAATATTATATTGTTACTATAAACGGCGTATTTGCAATTTAAACTTGATATATTGGTACTAAAAATGATATAAATATATATTTGATAAAATAATAAGCATGAAAAATTATAACTAATTTTAAAAACAAAAAATAGCTTTTTGAAAACAAAAACTTAAAAACTGAAAACTGATTTTTGTTTTCAAAAAACGGAAAACGAAAAAACATAATGAAGCCAAACGAGACCTTAGAAATTAATTTTATTTTTGTAATCACTGCAATAGATTCATAACAAAAAAAAATTTCAGTTAATTTCTTAACTAAAACATAACATAATTTTTTAGACAAATATATGTAAAATTCAATAAACCATCATACAAAATAGATATAATAAAATTAATTTCAATTTTTATATAGATCAGTTTAATACACCAAAATATTACCATACAACATATCATAAATTGATCACAACTTACGTCAATTATTAACCATAAAAATTATAATTTTAGGAATGAAAAGTGAAATTGTATTTTAATTAAAATTCATTTTCACCCTAAAAGTATCATCACACTTGTAATCACCATATCTTCACCTAAAATATAACCTGCAATTCAAATATATTTTTTTGAGAATCATTTTAAATAAACATAAATGGTTTTAATTTTGAATATTTTGGAAAAAAATGGCAGCTTTTGTTTTAATTACTATTGCTAATTAGGGCAACGTCTGACATGAAATGACGGGTGATAGCTTGTCAGTCTAAATTTAAATATGAAAGGTCATATATATGGCTCTCTTAATTTGAAACAACTAGCAGATGTTTCGCACGTTGCGCGAATTTTATTTGCACTATTCAAAAGAATAATTTTATTACAATAAGATTTTGATCAAAACAATTATTTATATTATGAATAATTTTATTACAATTTTGATCAAAACAATATTTATATTTATATTAGGACATAATCATAGTAATGATTAATTTCACAAACTACAGAATGCATGATCACATTATACATTATATTTCAAAATAAACATACATTTCCAAAATTTTAACCAACCAGAAGTGAAACTATTTAATCATCATTACCATCATCATGAAATCAAGAATTCTCCCCAATTCCTTATAAAAGCATCTCAAAATCCTCCCTCAACCAGTAAGCTAAAAAACAAAGCAATATAAAATAAATTAATAAAATGAGGTCAACACTTCTGATTTGTGATAATGAGTGGAATTTGCATCAAATGATTATTGATTTCTTGTAAAAAAGTTGAGGGTTTCAAAAATTACCTTAAATTAAGCTAATAATCCAAAGCACTGAAAGACATGGTGTGGATGTGTTCTAGCTTTATAGGTTTCAAACACCAACCTTGTTTGATTCTAATTCTACGATTCATTTGATATTTCTTTTCTTAAAGGAAGATTCTTTTCATATTTCTAAAGCAGAAAAGACGAAAACTAAAAATCCATAAATCATTATTTTTTTTTCTTTTCAGTAAAAGGAACCTAGTTTTTCGATTCTACAACATTAACTTCTTCACGAAACTCAAACTCAATGCATGTATAGGGTTAAAAGTAAGAAAAATTGTGAATATAAAAAAAAAAATCACGGTTAAAATAAGAATTATATTAAAAAAAAAATCAGGGTTAAAAAAACACAACATAGGTGTATTGCATCTTGGCAGAAAGAATAAATTTTTAGTTATGCCCTAAGAAGGTCTAAAAAATGTCACATAAACTTTTAGGAAAAGAAAAATGTCATGAATACCACAACTATGAGGGCTCATATCATGTCAAATAAATTTATCATGTTAGAGATTTGAAAAAACAAAATTGTACTAATTTATTTTCTATGTATTCCATGTTGATATTACATCATTAATAACATATCATTCTCATATAATATATCATGTTGATATTTATTCTTACTCTTTTGGCATGATAAACTCAAAATGATTTATAAATCAAAAAGATATATTTATTAATATATTATATATTCGATAATTACTATCGTATAAAAATCAACCCAGTCTGAACCGTAAAAAATACCTGATCAAAGTAAGACTTAAGTACAATATGCTCTGAGTTGACCTGACCAAAGGAAAATCAAATCTAATTCTAACTAAAATTTCTCTAAATTGCTTCAAATGCATCTTAATTATGAAAAGAAATCTCATCCCAAATTAACAAAACTGTCATTCAGTAACTAAAAGTAACAAAATATTTGTTCTTAAATCTCAATTCGTAAAAAAATCAGCTTAACTCACCAACACTGGACCGTCCCTTCCAAAAAAATAACTCACCAATACTGGCACCAAAATCGGAGCTGCTCCGTCTGAATTAGCCTCCTTTCCACCATTTTAAAACACTCAAAGGCTGGATATGCATATCGCAGTAACACCTACATTAAAAATTCAAATCAATTTCTTCAGAAAAAAGACCCAATTCAACTTCAAATAAAACGATTTTATAAAAAGTGACAGAAAGATTCCAAAATCAGCTACTTACGTAAGTGCGACAGTCAGAAAATCTCCCGGCATTGTAAAATTGCGAAGTTCTCTTTTCACATTTTGGGTTTCAATTTGGGATGAGATTTAGTTGAGTGGAGTGGTTGTTCCTTCTAGAGAAAGCAAGGATTTGGGGATTAAATGATTAATTTCGGATTCTATTAAGGGGGAGATTGCTTAAAAAAGAGAAAAAGAAGCGGTTGCTTTTGTAAGACAGCCTTACCAGATGCAAGAAAGAAAAAGAAAAAAATAATTAGCATAGAAATCAAAATCATATTAAACAAAAATTAACCACCAAATCATCTACCGTCGCACCACCAGATACACACCATTGCTAGGGTTTCCGTTTAACCCTCCATTGGGCTATCCGCGGACGACATTGCGGCATTTCTTCCACTCCTCTTTCTTTCCTTGACGATTTAGAGTTTAAGCTGGATTGAATTATCAATTCCATAAGTGAGATAGAAAGAGAGAGGCGAGCAAAAGAGAGAGAAGATCGTCGGCCATCGCGTGCTAGGACGGAGAGAGAAAAAGGGGCAAAGCTAACATGTTAGAGGAGAACTGGACTTAACCCACACGTCTAGACAAACAAAATATTTTAGTCCATTTGATTATCTTACGGTGCGGATTTAATAGCTGAATTCTATCGATGGATCAGATTTATGAACGACGTGGCTTATTCTCGTGAAAGCAGCCCGTCAGAATTAAGATAATTACTAGAGAATGCCTCGCACGTTGCGCGAAATTTATTCTACATTGTTAAAAAAAATTCACATAATATTTTCGAGATTTATTCAATTTTGTACAAAAAAAAAATTTAGATTTAAGTTACCGCAATAATTACATTAATACATGATGAAAAAATTGAACTTCAAAACAAACATTATTTTTTAATTTATTATCCAATCAAAATTGGAACTATTCATTACTATCAACTTCTTCAATTGACAATTTAGAATCTTTCCTAATTCCTTATAGAACCTTTCGAGAAGATTAGGGCTGCATTGAAAACAGTTAATAGCACAATGAAAAACAAACGAACTATATAAATTAGTACAAAATACAAATGCTATGAATTGCATTATAACATGTACAACAAACTTCAACAAAAAATTATATGATAACTGAAGAACCAAACAAAAGAAATAATGAAAAAGAGATTAAAATAAAAAAAAATTATAAAAATTTATTTACCTGGTATAAGTTGACAGACATAAGCTGCCTCAAAGTGGCTCTCCTGTCTGGATTGCCACACCAAGGGCGTTCGGGTAAAATCATTCATTTTATTCAATTTAATTATGTCTCTTTCATTGTCCAAAGTTCACCTATGAGTATCTGCAAGTAAAATAAAAGGAGAATATCACCAGAATATTAATATTATTAATTTTATTATTATTATAATCATCATCATCATCATCATCATCATTATAATAACCCTTTTTTTTTCAAAATCATATAAATACATCTAAAAATTATAAAATTAATTTCAAATTCTAGGGATTAATTAAGAGAATTTAACATCCAGAATTTCCTAACCCTAATTGGGAATTTGCCACATAACCTGGTACAGCCATTCCCAAAGCCGGTATGCCTGGATGCTACCCACTAAATTGCATCACTACATAGAAAAATAAAATAAAAATTAATTATTATTGCCAAGAAGACCCTATATTATTACGCCAAAATTGCATAAAAACCCTTACATTATTATAAATTAAAAAAGAACCTTAAAAAAACAAAGGGAAATTAATGGTAGATTTTTTATTTTTTGAAGAATATAGTTTTTTTTTTGTTGCAATTTCAAATACTGCAGGGGCTCTTTTGCAAATTTCCCATATATTTTAGCAAAACACAACATAACTCGCAAGAGAGGGGGAGTTCCGGCAATCCCTGTTCTAATTGTGTGTGTTTCCTTTTCAATAAATCCAATCTTTCACGCCTATTTGCAGCTGCCTTATCCATTTCCAAGGAAAAAAGAACTAAATATCCATTATACATAAGCTATATTAATTGATTTGTACAAAAATTACAGAGTTGCAAATATTATATCAAGGTATGGAATCTAACCAAAATTGTCATGACAAATGAATGAATGGCATACATATGTTGTGACTATATACCCTTACAAAAAAGAATATGCAGTGATACCCCCGAAAAGTTTATAATTGATACACAAATATGTTACGTTTTCTAAGTTCCAAATTAAATGAGGTTGTAGTTACAATTCCATCTTAAATGTCGCATTGGTCACCTAAAGCGAAATAAAGAAATTAAATTTTCATTTGTGTCGGTAGATTTCCTAATGAAACTTTTGCTTATAAAACCCTTCTTTTTGGCAATTTAATTGTTATTTTATTTTTTGAAATAGTAAAACATCAAGATACAAAAAATGAAATATTCGGTACAATGCTATGCTGAATACTAATATAAAATGTACGAAAATTACCAGATTGTCCTTGTAGAGTAATTCAAGGGCTTTAATTGGCTTTAGATTTTGAAACCAAATCAGCAAAAAATGTATTGTTTTCTACCTCAAATCCAGAATCCTTCCATTTTGGGAGTTTTGCATCCAAATCCCAAATATTGTCATGACAAAAAAAACCCTAAATATCCTGCTCAATACGAACATTATATAAATAATTCATATCATTATTACTTCAATATTTCTTACAGGAACTGAACATTATTTGAGATGTATGAAGGAGACTTTCCTTTATTTTAGGAAAAAAATATATAGCAGAATAGAAATTACCACCACCAAACTATCCAAACACATGGAGCGCTATATTTCTCTTTGCATCATAAAAAATTATTTTACACTGCCAATCCGAAAGACTCTAGCGGGGGCAATATACCTGGCAACTATTTAGATAAAATAAAAAATAAAAATAAAAGAAACAAAAAATGCATTCATTGTTTGGAAAATATGTGGAAAATAAATCTTATTTATAATAAGTAAAATATGTCAAAAGTCACAATGGAAGGTAATAATTCTTAAATTAATAGTATGATCTGAAATTCCATCTAAGTCGAAAAATAATGCACCTGATACCTGCACATACTGAGTAATAATTACATGTGTAAAAAAGAAAAAGTTAAAAAATAAAAAAAAGATGTCTGCCTAAAAAGCAAAAAAACAAAAAAAAAATAGAAGTTTGGAAAACTTGATATTCTTGAAAGGTGTTGCTGTATTCAGATGGAAATGTGCCATGAAGCAATCTTATGACAAATTATAATATTTATGATATTATTATGCAAATCAATCTTATGACAAAATAAAATGAGAAACCCTATACTTTTCTTCTTAATACAAATATCATTACATACTTATTATGATATTTAAATTTAGCTACAGTATTTTTAATTATAAATTCTTACCATTACTACTATGATTCTTTTCTTTCTTCTTGGCTTCATCCTATATGATCTTCGTGACTTCGTCACTACAGCCAGACTTGATATATCAAGGCCTTAGTATCCAGCTCCTCAAGCATGTATGTACATTGAATCTAAGCATCTCTATAATTTAAAAAAAATAACAGACTATTCAAAATTAGTAGATATTTAAACTATCTTTCGAAAATTCCAAATTAATTGAAATTTCATACGTGATGAATTTTTAGAAATTGTCTTTTTATCTTCCTTCAGCTATTAGACCAGAGAAGGCAAGAATTAAGCAAAAAAATTTGTATTATAATTTAATTAACACCATTAATCATGACCCAACTGGAGGGCCTAAGTTTTGAATTTTTTTAAAATACAGGTGTTTATTTGCTTCAATAAGACGGGGCCTCTTTTGCATTTTAGGGACAATGCAGGGGCTTTTTTGCGAAGTTCTCATTATTCAAGATATTAACAGAAGAGGCTTATGGAAGCACCGTCGGATTCAGATCTTGGCGGATTAGCAACTCGTGTTTCTTCAGCCTTCAGTTTTTTTCTCCGCCACTAAAAATATAAAATGGAAAAAATAGTCAGAAAAATAATAACTTCAATTATATAAAAAATACTAATTAAAAAGATTGAATCTTTGTCTTTTTTACTTCATTTTTCTACTTCTCTCTAGGAGCAAAAGTTCCATCAGCTTTTCCCCACACAGTCCGATTTTGTCTTTTCATATTCAATTCTTGAAATTCAAAATAATTGCTATTCTCTCAAATTTGAATCAAAATTAAAAAATAATAAATACTATGAGATTAAAGTAAGATTGATTTGTCGTAAGAAGGGAATTTACATCTTGCGAAAAGCATTGGGGGACGAACTATTTTCAGCAAAAAGGATCCATACTTGACCCCTTAATTTGGGGGGATTTTAAGACATCCAAAACTCAACCAAATTTAGTTTATAATGTGTAAAGAGACCATTTTAATTCCATGAAGAATGGAGATAAAAAGGTCGATTAGAGGCTTAAAAGTTCGTTTTACGATTTTATTTGTCTTTAGCAAAGTTTGTGGCAAACCTTAAAAACCCTAGAGAATGAGAAGAGGTGAATTGTGAGAACTAAACCCAAAAAAAACTCAACTCGCCGGCACTGTAGAGAGCGGAGGTGGCAGCCGACTGTGGCTGTGAGAGAGAAGGCGGAGAGAAAGGGGAAGCCAAGAAACAGAGAGAGTTCTTTTTGGGTTAACGCTTTTTGTATCACAATTAGAGAGAGAGATTAAGCAAGTGAGAGGGTGAGGAGAGTGAATGTGTGAGGGAGAGATGAGTGAGTCAGAGGAGAGAAAGACAGAGAGAGAGTGTGTGAGGCGGACAAACCAAAGAAAGAGATGGAAGGCTGGGTTGAAGAATCGCTCATCTCTCCTGAAGACTCCTGTCGTAATAATCCTTCACGACACGCCTCCAGGCGAAATCCTTCACGCCGCCAGATCGCCGAGTTCCGCACCTCTGTCGACTCTCCATCAACGGCAGCAGGTCCATCGTCGAGAGAGAGCCGGGAATGAGAGATCAGAGCGAGAGAGTGAAAGGAAGAATCGAGGGAGGGGTAGAAAATTTAGACGGACGGATATTCCAAAGGAAAAAGACAGAGATAAATCTGTCCGTCCGATTTTGATTGTAGGGTCAGGATTTAAAGGGAGACGTGGAGAATTCTGATGAGGGGGGAACCGCCAGGATTAAGTTGTATAATATAATTATATAATTGGGTGGAATTTCCTCTAGTTACTGTTGGCAATTTTGGCCCAATAAATGAATAAAAAGTAAAAACTAGAAACAAATTTGCTAAAATGGATTTGTAATACTTATTACTAACGATTCAACGGAATACACAGATTTCTAGCCATTTGAGCATTTATTTGGCTGATTTTATTCCTTTTTCGTATTCCGTTGTCAACGGAATAGATGCATTGTCAATGAAATAGCATGTTTTTCCGTATTTATGGGCTGCTCCTTCCTTCTTTTAAATAGCAGCTCCAATCCGAATTTTGGAACCAGATTTTGATAAGAAAAAGCAAGAATTCTCTCTCTCTCTTTAGTATTGAATAATATTCACTCAATAGTTCGAGTTTAAGGAGAAATTAGTGAGCGATTATTGTTTATTAGTTCATCAAAAAAAACCGTTTATAAGTTTATTGTTCCACCGGCCGTCAAGGGTTTGTTGTAAGGCGACAGTGGATCGTGGTTTTGTAATCAAACACTATTTGAATTAGTGGTTATCGGAGCCGCAAGGCAAGTCCCGGAGAGTAGACAACTCGTGAACACGGTAAGGGCCGCTAGCGAGTAAACGGATCGTTAAGGCTAACGCAACCATCTCGTTGAACTTCGTCAACAGATCTGGTGTTCGGTACAGTATTTACATTCAATTATTTATCTTATTTCTTGTTTATTTTAAATTACTTTGTTAATGAGAATTTGTACCACTATCATCTAAAAGGTCTATCTCGGGCAGCCCTTGTGGCTCCCTATTCTGGTTCCTCTAGGTAAGCCTCTTCTATGACATACAGTTTATTGTCAGCATTGAGAATAATTCTCAGGTTTCTAAACCAGTCAAGAAAGTTAGACCTACTGAGCTTATCCTTCTCAAAGAGAGATTGCAAATTCAACCCAGCTAAATTATTATTTGCCATTATTCTACAAGTTAAAATGTAAAGTGCCATTATTAATTATTCATTGGGGTTGTTTTGTTTTCGTGTTTCATATATTGTACTCCCACTATTTTTCTTCAAATCAACCACCTTCAGTAGTATTGATTCGAAAACTTCAAATGAATGAGGTTTCATAGTGAGTCAAGTTCCGTATTTCATTGAGTATTAAATGCGCTTCGGCGCAACGGTCAATACACAACTATTTAGGTAGGAAGACTTCCAACTGTATCATATACAACTCTTTCCTTTTATGGAATGAGCATCATATGCCCGGTGTATTATTCCATCTTATGCCCTGAGCCCAAGTCCGACTTGCATGCTCAGTTAGTTTAACCATGTATGATTATCAGCAAAATAGAGTCCGGCACACTCAGATTTGGCATGACCCATGCTGGATGCCATTTCCCGCATACCTTCCTTTACAAAGGCAATCCTCCATATGCTCAGGTTGGGCATGACCCACATGGAAGACTGTCTATGTACTGAGGGCTTCAGTGACATGGGGGGCACTTCCTTACTTAACATTCTGAAGGATTTTATTTTAGATTTATAAATATAAACATCACAGAAACTAAGTTAAATATGGTATAGGCCTAATCCTCACGAGCGATCATGAGGTTCCTAATTCTAGATCTATCTCTAGATTGTAGAAGTAATCTTCAACGAACCCTTCGTTGTGTGTGCGAAGATCCAATGCCATCTTCCGAAGATTGCGCCAAGATCTATTGCCTTGAAGTCTTGAAATAATATCTATCCTAACAACTATCATATTGCTAGAAAAGGTAATTTACAAATTTGGACAACTCACAGGTTGCCATAATATAACTTTGGACAACTCACTGGTTGCCATAGATATTAAATAAAATTACAAGCATTTACACACAAGATTACATCACAGAACAATCACAGATCTAAAGCTCATACCATACTTGGCAGCTAAGGTTATTACAGTTTCCATATATATTCCGTTGGGAACATAACTATTCCATTGCCAACAGAATGGCACTGTTTTGTTCAATCAATTATCCAATAATTGATTATTTCATTCACCAATTTATACATCATATGTATAACTGTTTTGAGACATATTCATCCGGTACGAATATAGTTCATTGTGTGACCATATTGGTTCCATTTAACGCTGGCAACGATCTTCTAACGATCGTAAGTCTTGAGTAACCTCTAGACAGATATCATGACTACCCATGTTAAATGAAATGATCAGCAATCATAAACCTATCTGAATAGACATTTGCTTATTCATTTTGTTCTACGATATACGTCTTGATCACAAGGCACAGTAATATGTCATCCTTGAGTTTGATCAAAGTCTCTTTCCTGATCGAGAATTAGACTGAGTAAATACAAAATGGTATTAAGAACACATGTTAATCCATTTTGAGCATGGCCATGCATTTCGTTCAGTCCTAGTTCATCAGGGGGCCCAGAGATATCTCCCTCGTGATGAGAGGAACAAATCCCATCTTGTTCACTCACATTCCTCATCATGATTCAGTGCATACCTAATGATGACCCTAATGATCATCCCATTACGGATGACGGAAGATCATATTTAAGTATGCAGTTCCACATACAGGAATCCATGGTGACTTCAGGTCGTAGGAACAAGCACACTATTCATATGAGAATCACTACTGACATATACCATGCATATTCTCATATTGTGGTCAGTCCAGTACGTGTTCTCTAATACGTACCTATGTTCCAGACTTGACATCTCTGTGTCCATGATCAGCGGAGCATGATCATCCAGCCTGCGAATATACTAGTGTGGATATGTAGCTTCTTACCTGAAGTACGTATATCTCTATAAACATCCTACATATAACTAGGGACAGTTTAGAATGTCATTCGTTCGTTCACAGTTCTACTATCAGAATCACATATTCTGATGACGTGAACCCGAAGTGTCGTTCTTGGTTGATATAAGATTTACATTCACAACCCATAGACACAGTTATATAAGAAACAACCTTTATTGAATAAATAATAATTTCTTAATACATAATCCATTTCCTAGGACAAATACATTTGGCCTAGGGCACTAATCCTACAGTGCACATACGATGGAAAACTATAACATGCTTCACCCTGAGCATACACCTTGGAACAAGAAAGAAGACGAGCGACGAGAAGAACGATATGATCTTCCTAAAAGTCGAACTTCTAAAAATTTTAGTAATAACAATAGGTTTCACTATTTTCATGATTTCCGGCATATTCATGAGAATAACCGCGGTGTCACAACCGAAAGACTTTATAAAAGAGGTCCTAATGATTATTTTTATGAAATAGTCAACACAGATGTCCCGAGGAAGATTCAACCTAATGAATCACAACATCGAGTTCCCAAACATTACACTAGCACATCTAAAACAATGTTTTACAAACTCAAATAATTTTTTAAAATCAAATAATTTTTCAAAATCAAACAATTTGACAAAATCAACCATTTTTAGTGCCAAGTCGACCAAACCGAGACTAAGAAAAACTAAGTTTTCATTCCACTATAAGAATCATTTTTTAAAAGATACTAAAGAGATTTCGAGCCCCACTTGTTCGTTTTGCAACTATTGTTGAAAAATAGGCCATATCTCTCTAGAGTATCCTTTGTGTAAACCCACTTATTATTCTAAATTTGTGTGGTTGTTGAAAGACATAAATGTTGGAAGCAACCCTCATTAAATGAGGAGAAATTGAAGTCCATCTAGACGCTTCGATTTTTCCCTATTTAAATTAGCCATATTCTAAGGGGGAGTGGTGGTCAAATTTTACCTTAACAGATCTAACTTGTGGGTCGACCAAGTTTTTGGTTGAGATATAGGAAAATTGGACAACTTGACGGGAATAATGAAGGAATTATGCCCTAGGACAAAGTGTTGGACTAGAGATTAGATTATGAGAAACACATTCATTCAGTTCATATATAAATGAGTATATGGGTGACTAATATATTACATATATTAGTTCGACCATGAATGACACTTCGGGTTGACATCATCAGAATACGTGATTTTGTTAGTAGAACTGTGAACCAATGAATGACATTCTAAATCATCTCTAGTGATATGTAGGATGTTTATAGAGATAAACATACTAGTATATTCGCAGTCTGGATGATCATGTTCTGCTGATCATGGACATAGAGATGTCAAGTCTGGAATATAGGTGCATGTTAGAGAACACGTCTTGGACTGACCACACTATGAGAATATGCATGGTATATGTCATTAGTGATTCTCATATGAATAGTGTACTTGTTCCTACGACCTGAGGTCACCATGATTTTCTGTATGAGAAACTTCATACTTTAATATGATCTTACGTCATCCGTAACGGGATGATCATTAGGGTTATCATTAGGTATGCACTGAATCATGACGAGCAATGTGAGTGACCAAGATGGAATTTATTCCTCTCATTAAGAGGGAGATATCTCTGGGCCCCCTGATGGACTAGGACTGAAGGAAATGCATTGCCATGCTCAAAATGGATTAACATGTGTTGTTAATATCATTTTGTATTTACTCAGTCTAATTCTCGATCAGGAAAGAGACTTTGATCAAACTCAAGGATGACATATTACCGTGCCTTGTGATCAAGACGTATATCGTAGAACAAAAGGAATAAGCAAATGTCTATTCAGATAGGTTTATGATTGCTGATCATTTCATTTAACATGGGTAGTCATGATATCTGTCTAGAGGTTACTCAAGACTTACGATCTTTAGAAAATTGTTGCCAGCGTTAAATAGAACTAATACGGTCACACAATGAACTACATTCGTATGGGATGAATATGTCTCAAAACAGTTATACATATGATGTATAAATTGGTGAACGAAATAATCAATTATTGGATAATTGATTGAACAAAACAGTGTCATTTGTTGGCAATGGAATAGCTCCGTTCCCAACGAAATATATATGGAAACTATAATAACCTTAGCTACCAAGTCCTCCGTTAAGGAAATACCTATTATGTTGGCAATGGAATAGTTCTGTTGGCAACGTAATAGGCGTAGATTAGGATTTTTAGTTATGGTAACTAAGCAATCGTTCGCCTCTCTCTCTAGTATAAATAGAAGGGCAGAGTCTCTCTATTACACAGAAAAGAGAGAGAAAGTTTTGAGAGATATTCGGAAAGTATTTCCGGACTTGTCTAGCCAAGTCTGGTTATTCCGTATGTCTGAAGTTCGCGTGGATATGAGTAGAGGTTCTCTCTCTTGAGAACATGCGAGCGATCGATGTTCATCCCTAGGAGAAGCAAGGAG
Source organism: Juncus inflexus (assembly GCA_024447665.1). Lineage (NCBI taxonomy): Eukaryota > Viridiplantae > Streptophyta > Magnoliopsida > Poales > Juncaceae > Juncus > Juncus inflexus. The sequence continues at coordinate 7,484,882 of JAJHPC010000009.1, read as the reverse complement.
GTCGCGAGTTGAGCTTCAGGAAGGAGAAGGTTGCAAGTCAGAAAGGCTGGAAGATCCGAGGTATAAATTTTAATAGTTAATCTCATACTTTTATTCCCTTAACGTAGATCCTAGGGCGGGTTAAATCCATAGGTTCTGCTGCGCATGTTACGTACATGGCTATGGATTTCCCAACAGTGGCATCAGAGCATTCGTTAAGGAAATAATCGTCAATTATATATTTAAAATTTAGTAAATTCTAGTATAATAAATTTTACAGTTTTGAAAATATTATTTCAAAACATCACGGAAATAGTTTCTAGGAATATAATATTGGACATTATGATTTTCTGGAGTTTCAAAAAATAGTTTTTCGAAATTCGTTTTGGAAAGAGAACTAAAACAAAAGAAAATACGAATTTCTAGCACGTCTCCATTGAGAACGGAGTACTTCTGTTGAGAACAGAATAGTTCCGTTTAGAACGGAATAGTTTCGTTCCCAACGGAATAATGTTGATTTTGCGAGAAACCATAATTTTTGTTATACATGGAATTTAATTATACAAATATGGTATGAGGTTTAGATCTGTGATTGTTCTATATGATGTAATCTTGTGTGTGAATGCTTGTAATTTTACTTAATATCTATGGCAACCAGTGAGTTGTCCAAAGTTGTAATTATGGCAATATGATAGTTGTTAGGATAGATATTATTTCAAGACTTCATGGCAAGAGATCTTGGCGCAATCTTCGGAAGATGGCATTGGATCTTCGCACACACAACGAAGGGTTCGTTGAAGATTACTTCTGCAATCTAGAGATAGATCTAGAATTAGGAACCTCACGATCGCTCGTGAGGATTAGGCCTATACCATATTTAACTTAGTTTCTGTGATGTTTATATTTATAAATCTAAAACAAAATCCTTCAGAATGTTAAGTAAGGAAGTTCTCCCCATGTCACTGAAGCCCTCGGTACTTAGACAGTCTTCCATGTGGGTCATGCGAAAGCTAAGCATATGGAGGATTGTCTTTGTAAAGGAGGGTATGCGGGAAATGGCGTCCAGCATGGGTTTGTCAAAGCTGAGTGTGCTGGACTCTATTTCGCTGATAATCATACATGGTTAAACTTAACTGAGCAAGTAAGTCGGACTTGGGCTCAGGGAACAAGATGGAATAAATACACCGGGCATATGATGCTCATTCCATGAAAGGAAAGAGTTGTATATGATACAATTAGATGTGTTCCTACCTAAATAGTTGTGTATTGAGGGTTGCGCCAAAGCGCACTTAATACTCAATGAAATACGGATCTTGTCTCACTATGAAACCTCATTTATTTGAAGTTTCCGAATCAATACCACTGAAAATGGTTGATTTGAAGAAAAATAGTGGGAGTATAATATATGAAACAAAATTAGAATAATTCTAATTTTAAATAATAAACTTTACATTTCATATTAAACTTGTAGAATGAGTTCGAAATTTATAAACTTGCGATCTATCCTTGAGAAGGATAAGCTCGATCGCAGAAACTTCCCTGAATGGCTCAGGACTCTGAGAATTGTTCTCAAGAGTGAAGGAAATTGTATGTCCTTAAGACACCCATCCCAAATCCACTGCCTTCGACCGCTTCTAGAGTCGTTCAAGATACTTAGCATAAGTGTATTGACGATTCTGATGAAGTAGCCTAGATGATGTTAGCAGGAATGAAACCTAAGCTTCGAAAGCAGACAGGTTTCATGGATGCCTATGATAGGATCAAGGCGCTTAAGGAAATATTCCCAAAACAGACTAATATTCAGCGCTACAAGGTCACCAAGTTATTAATCAAGAGCAAGATGGCTCATGGCTCCTCTGTGGATACTCATGTGTTCAAGATGAGAAGTCACATTGATTACTTAGAGAGACTTGGTTCGCCTATTCCAAGGGAATTCGCGATTGACATGATTCTTGGATCGCTTCCTCCGAGCTTTGATTTCAAATTGACACATCGAAAAGCGATGTGTACAGTTTTGGTGTCGTGATGATAGAGATGCTCACTGCAAAATGCGCAAATTATAATGGTATGCATTATACTGGTTATATCATGCCTAAAATTATGTCAGGAGAGTTACTAATGTATCTCGACAAGAACGTGAAGTCCCAAACTAAGGTTGACATGGAAGCGGTCGAGCTGATAGGAGAACTCGTCTTGCGATGTGTTAGGCACAAGAGTGAACCGAGCCCCACAATGAGTCAGGCCGTCAAGAAAATAGAAGATATTATGGCTTTGTTTGGCTAGCTTATTTTTTTGTATGAATATAAGAAAATGGTAGAATTTTTTGTTATCTTATTTGATTCTAGCTAGCTGCTAATCTTGATAATTTAGATATGATTGGTTTAATATGACTTTGACACCACCATGTCATATGTTATTTTTGTCTGGTTTTAGATTTTATATGATTCTCCTCCTAAGAATTTTATAGTTGTTTCAAGTACTTCCACTACATAAAAAAACATTCAATATACATGGGAACAAGATATTTATTTATACAATAAATATTTGAGAAATTTGCAAAATATCTCTACATTAAATCGAAATTGCAAAAAAAAAAATAAAACCACGGCATTATTATTACAACTATATTATTGCCAAATTGCAAAATATTTAACAATATTATTTTAAATATTTTTATGATATTACTTTATTTCAAGATATTATATTATATATTTAAAATATTTTCTCTTATTTTTTAAATTAATTTTATTTTATTTAAAAAATTCATTCATTCAATAATTCATTTATTATAATATTGTTTATATTTTAAATTCCATTTATTTATATTTCATATAAAATATATTTTTTTTATTTCTTATTTTAATTTGCAATAAAAGTACAAGTACCAAGCAAGCCTCGGTATGAATAATTGGTTGAAATTACAATCTTTATTTGTAAATTTCAACACGGGAGAGTGCAAGTTCCGTCAAAATAATTATTTTCTTATACTTTTCAATAAAATGCAAATGTATACAAGGCGAATTTATACAATTTTATTCGTATGCTCTACATCAATCAAATTTTTTTAAGTTTTGTTGGTATTGTGGATAAATAGCATATTAAGACGAATTAGGAATGTGTAGTTTCCTTCAAATGGTTTTCTTTTTTCTCGTTTTTGTTTTGTTCTTTAAAGAAAATATTATAATTGTAGTTTACTAAAATAGATTAATGTAGGCAAAAAAAGAGTACTATAGTGCTGTAATATAATAATTTGCTTATTAAAATTACGCACATGCTAGAGCTATTTGTGAAGTTAAAAAAATAATACAAAGATCTAACTGTAACAACATTACAACATTACATACAAATATTATAATTATAATAAGATAATATATGGTGGTATATGAAACATATTGTGAAAAACAATAAATAATATATATAAAAATGGCACATCTGTATGTTTTGACTCGTAGCTGGCAGAACTGAGCTGGACTTTCTAGGTTTCGATTTATTCAATCTTCTAGGACCCAGATCGGGTAACAGACGAGTTTCCTTAGAGGGACCAGCTGGAACACGAGGGAGAAAATAATCATTACTGTGCCGAAATTTTGTGAGTAAAGTTTGTAATCTTCAAATCTGATGGCCAGGAAAATAGCAATTATTCAAAATCGGCTCCCCGTTAAAAACTATACCTCGAGACGATTTCGGAATGACCAAATTCGCTAAAATCGGACAAACGAGGTTAATCTATGCACAATAACATGCGTCAGAGGACAAAAACTGGTTTAGTAGCGTGAATAGGTGTAAAATTTAGTAAAACTTAAGTTAGCGATCTAACCAACTCCCTATCAAATTATCTAAATCAGTCATGGAGAATTTACGGAACCTCTAAGATCTATTTTTGCTAAAAGCACCTAAATGTAGCAAGGCATCCACTTACAACACATATGGTTCAACAATACGTCTTAGATTCACCAATAACGTTGTATCCTAATTACGTGATGTATGGAATGGCTTCGATTACGTTACAAGACGAGATTTGATGACATGCATATTTTGTTTTTTTTTCCTACGAGAATGTACTATTTGACATTAATATTGGTCAAATTATTATTATGCCAGAGAAAAAAATGTACTTAAAATGAAGTGTTGCTGAGAGAAAATAATCATTAGAGTGCCGAAATTTTGCGAGTAAAGCTTATAATCTTCAAATTTGATGGCCAGGAAAATAGCAATTCTTCAAAATCGGCTCTCCGTGAATAACTTGACCTCGAGACGAACCCGGAATGACCATATTCGCTAAAATCGGACAAACGAGGTTAAATATGTACACAATAACATGCGTCAGAGGAGAAAAACTGGTTTAGTAGCGATAATAGGTGTAAAATTTGGTAAAACTTAAGTTAGCGATCTAACCAACTCCCTAACAAATTTTCTAAATGTTTCATGGAGAATTTATGGTACCTCTAAGATCTATATTTGCTAAAAGCACCTAAATGTAGCAAGACATCCACTTACAACACATATGCTTCAACAATACGTCTTAGATTCACCAATAACGATGTATTTTAATTACGTGATGTATGGCATGGCTTCCATTACGTTACAAGACGTGATTTGATGACAGGATTATTTTGTTTTTTTTTCTACGAGAACGTATTATCAGACATTAATATTGGTCATATTATTATTATCCAGAGAAAAAAATGTACTTAACATGAAGTCTTGCTGAGAAAAAATAATCTTTTGTGTGCCGAAATTTAGCGAGTAAAGTTTGTAATCTTCAAATCTGATGGCCTGGAAAAGAGCAATTCTTCAAAATCGGATCTCCGTTAAAAACTATACCTCGAGACGATTTCGGAATTACCAAATTCGCTAAAATCGGACAAACGAGGTTAAATCTATGCACAATAACATGCGTCAGAGGACAAAAACTGGTTTAGTAGCGTGAATAGGTGTAAACTTTCGTAAAACTTAAGTTAGCGATCTAACAAACCCCCTAACAAATTACCTAAATATGTCATGGAGAATTTGTGGTACGTCTAAGATCTATTTTTCCTAAAAGCACCTAAATGTAGGAGGACATCCACTTACAACACATATGCTTCAACAATACGTCTTAGATTCACCAATAACGTTGTATTTTAATTACGTTATGTATGACATGTCTTCGATTACGTTACAAGACGGGATTTGATGACATGCATATTTTGTTTTTTTTTCTACGAGAACGTACTATCCGACATTAATATTGGTCATATTATTATTATGCCAGAGAAAAAAATGTACTTAACATTTAGTCTTGTTGAGAGAAAATAATCATTAGTGTGCCGAAATTTTGCGAGTAAAGTTTGTAATCTTCAAATTTGATGGCCAGGAAAATAGTAATTCCTCAAAATCGGCTCTCCGTGAAAAACTAGACCTCGAGACGATTCCGGAATGACCAAATTTGGTAAAATCGGACAAACGAGGTTAAATATGTGCAAAATAACATGCGTCAGAGGACAAAAACTGGTTTAGTAGCGATAATAGGGGTAAAATTTGGTAAAACTTACGTTAGCGATCTAACCAACTCCCTAACAAATTATCTAAATATGTCATGGAGAATTTATGGTACCTCTAAGATCTACTTTTGCTAAAAGCACCTAAATGTAGCAAGACATCCACTTACAACACATATGCTTCAACAATACGTCTTAGATTCACCAATAACTTTGTATTTTACTTACGTGATGTATGCCATGGCTTTGATTACGTTACAAGACGGGATTTGATGACATGCATATTTTGTTTTTTTTTTCTACGAGAACGTACTATCTAACATTAATATTGGTCATATTATTATTATGCCAGAGAAAAAAATATACTTAACATTTAGTCTTGTTGAGAGAAAATAATCATTAGTGTGCCGAAATTTTGTGAGTATAGTTTGTAATCTTCAAATTTGATGGCTAGGAAAATATCAATTCTTCAAAATCGGCTATCCGTGACAAACTAGACATCGAGACGATTCTGGAATGACCAAATTCGCTAAAATCGGACAAACGAGGTTAAATCTATGCACAATAACGTGCGTCTGAGGACAAAAACTTGTTTAGTAGCGTGAATAGGTTTAAAATTTGGTAAAACTTAAGTTAGCGATCGAACAAACTCCCTAACAAATTATCTAAATATGTCATGGAGAATTTATGGTAACTCTATGATCTAATTTTGCTAAAAGCACCTAAATGTAGCAAGACATACACTTACAACACATATGCTTCAACAATACGTCTTAGATTCACCAATAACAATGTATTTTAATTACGTGATGTATGGCATGGCTTCCATTAAGTTACAAGACGGAATTTGATGACATGGTTATTTTGTTTTTATTTACTATGAGAACGTTGTATCTGACATTAATATTGGTCCTACTATTATTATGCCAGAGAAAAAAATGTACTTAAAATGAAGTCTTGCTGAGAGAAAATAATCTTTAGTGTGCCGAAATTTAGCGAGTAAAGCTTGTAATCGTCAAATTTGATGGCCAGGATGGCCAGGAAAATAGCAATTCTTCAAAATCGGCTCTCCGTGAAAATTTAGACCTCCAGACGATTTCGGAATGATCAAATTCGCTGAAATCGGACAAACGAGGTTACATATGTGCACAATAACATGGGTCAGTGGACAAAAACTGGTTTAGTAGCGTGAATAGGTGTAAAATTTGGTAAAACTTAAGTTAGCGATCTAACCAACTCCCTAACAAATTATCTAAATGTGTCATGGAGAATTTGTGGTACCTCTAAGATCTACTTTTCCTAAAAGCACCTAAATGTAGCAAGACATCCACTTTCAACACATATGTTTCAACAATACGTCTTAGATTCACCAATAACAATGTATTTTAATTACGTGATCTGTGGCATGGCTTCCATTACGTTACAAGACGGGATTTGATGACATGATTATTTTGTTTTTATTTTCTACGAGAACGTATTATCGGACATTAATATTGGTCATATTATTATTTTACCCGTGAAAAAAATGTACTTAACATTTAGTCTTATTGAGAGAAAATAATCATTAGTGTGTCGAAATTTTGCGTGTAAAGTTTGTAATCTTCAAATTTGATGGCCAGGAAAATATCAATTCTTCAAAATTGGCTATCAGTGAAAAACTAGACATCGAGACGATTCTGGAATGACCAAATTCGCTAAAATCGGACAAACGAGGTTAAATCTATGCACAATAACGTGCGTCAGAGGACAAAAACTTGTTTAGTAGCTTGAATAGGTTTAAAATTTAGTAAAACTTAAGTTAGTGATCTAACAAACTCCCTAACAAATTATCTAAATATGTCATGGAGAATTTATGGTACTTCTAAGATCTACTTTTGCTAAAAGCACCTAAATGTAGCAAGACATACACTTACAACACATATGCTTCAACAATACGTCTTAGATTCACCAATAACAATGTATTTTAATTACGTGATGTATGGCATGGCTTCCATTAAGTTACAAGACGGAATTTGATGACATGATTATTTTGTTTTTATTTTCTATGAGAACGTAGTATCTGGCATTAATATTGGTCATATTATTATTATGCCAAAGAAAAAAATGTACTTAAAATGAAGTCTTGTTGAGAGAAAATAATCTTTAGTGTGCCGAAATTTAGCGAGTAAAACTTGTAATCTTCAAATTTGATGGCCAGGAAAATAGTAATTCTTCAAAATCGGCTCTCCGTGAAAATTTAGACCTCGAGACGATTTCGGAATCGGAATGACCAAATTCGCTAAAATCGGACAAACGAGGTTAAATATGGGCACAATAACATGCGTCAGAGGACAATAACTGGCTTAGTAACGTGAATAGGTGTAAAATTTGGTAAAACTTAAGTTAGCGTTCTAACCAACTCCCTAACAAATTATCTAATTGTGTCATGGAGAATTTATGGTATCTCTAAGATCTACTTTTGCTAAAAGCACCAAAATGTAGCAAGACATCCACTTTCAACACATATGCTTCAACAATACGTCTTAGATTCACCAGTAACAATGTATTTTAATTACGTGATGTGTGGCATGGCTTCCATTACGTTACAAGACTGGATTTGATGACATGATTATTTTGTTTTTATTTTCTACGAGAACGTATTATCTGACATTAATATTGGTCATATTATTATTATGCCAGAGAAAAAAATGTACTTAACATTTAGTCTTGTTGAGAGAAAATAATCATTAGTGTGCCGAAATTTTGCGAGTAAAGTTTGTAATCTTCAAATTTGATGGCCAGGAAAATATCAATTCTTCAAAATCGGCTCTCCGTGAAAAACTAGACCTCGAGACGATACCGGAATGACCAAATTAGCTAAAATCGGACAAACTAGGTTAAATCTATGCATAATAACTTGGGTCAGAGAACAAAAACTGGTTTAGTAGCGTGAATAGGTGTAAAATATGATAAAACTTAAGTTATCGATCTAACAAACTCCCTAACAAATTATCCAAATATGTCATGGAGAATTTATGGTACCTCAAAGATCTACTTTTGCTAAAAGCACCTAAATGTAGCAAGACATCCACTTACAACACATATGCTTCAACAATACGTCTTAGATTCACCAATAACGTTGTATTTTACTTACGTGATGTATGGCATGGCTTTGATTACGTTACAAGACGGGATTTGATGACATGCATATTTTGTTTTTTTTTCTACGAGAACGTACTATCTGACATTAATATTGGTCATATTATTATTATGCCAGGGAAAAATAATGTACTTAACATTTAGTCTTGTTGACAGAAATTAATCATTAGTGTGCCGAAATTTTGCGAGTAAAGTTTGTAATCTTCAAATTTGATGGCCAGGAAAATAGCAATTCTTCAAAATCGGCTCTCCGTGAAAAACTAGACCACGAGACGATCCCGAAATGACCAACTTTTGCTAAAATCGGACAAACGAGGTTAAATATGTGCACAATAACATGCGTCAGAGGACGAAAACTGGTTTAGTAGCGATAATAGGTGTAAAATTTGGTAAAACTTAAGTTCGCGATCTAACCAGCTCGCTAATAAATGTGTCATGGAGAATTTATGGTACCTCTAAGATCTATTTTTGCTAAAAGCACCTAAATGTAGCAAGACATCCACTTACAACACATATGCTTCCACAATACGTCTTAGATTCACCAATAACGATGTATTTTAATTGCGTGATGTATGGCATGGCTTCCATTATGTTACAAGACTTGATTTTATGACATGATTATTTTGTTTATATTTTCTACGAGAACGTATTATCTGACATTAATATTGGTCATATAATTATTATGCCAGAGAAAAAAATATACTTAAAATGAATTCTTGCTGAGAGAAAATAATCTTTAGTGTGCCATAATTTAGCGAGTAAAGTTTGTAATCTTCAAATTTGATGGCCAGGAAATTAGCAATTCTTCAAAATCGGCTCTCCGTGAAAATTTAGACCTCGAGACAATTCCGAAATGACCTAATTTGCTAAAATCGGACAAACGAGGTTAAATATGTGCACAATAAGATGCGTCAGAGGACAAAAACTGGTTCAGTCGCGTGAATAGGAGTAAAATTTGATTAAATTTAAGTTAGCCATCTAACCAACTCCCTAACAAATTATCTAAATGTGTCTTGGAGAATTTATGGTAACTCTAAATTCTATTTTTGCTAAAAGCACCTAAATGTAGCAAGACATCCAATTACAACACATATGCTTCAACAATACGTCTTAGATTCACAAATAACAATGTATTTTAATTACGTGATGTATGGCATGGCTTTCATTGCGTTACAAGAAGGGATTTGATGACATGATTATGTTCTTTTTATTTTCTATGAGAATGTATTATCTGACATAAATATTGGTCATATTATTATTATGCCAGAAAAAAAAAATATACTTAACATTTAGTCTTGTTGAGAGAAAATAATCATTAGTGTGCCGAAATTTTGCGAGTATAGTTTGTAATCTTCAAATTTGATGGCTAGGAAAATAGCAATTCTTCGAAATCGGCTCTCCGTGAAAAACTATTCCTCGAGACAATTCCGGAATGAGCCAATTTGCTAAAATTGGACAAACGAGGTTAAATATGTGCAAAATAACATGCGTCAGAGGACAAAAACTGGTTTAGTAGCGTGAATAGGTATAAAATTTCATAAAACTTAAGTTAGCGATCTAACCAACTCCCTAACAAATTATCTAAATATGTCATGGAGAATTTATGGTACCTCTAAGATCTATTTTTGCTAAAAGCACGTAAATGTAGCAAGACATCCACTTACAACACATATGCTTCAACAATACATCTTAGATTCACCAATAACGTTATATTTTAATTACGTGATGTATGGCATGGCTTCGATTACGTTACAAGATGGGATTTCATGACATGGATATTTTGTTTTTTTTCTCTACGAGAACGTACTATCTGACATTAATATTGGTCATTTTATTATTATGCCAGACGAAAAATTGTACTTAACATTTAGTCTTATTGAGAGAAAATAATCATTAGTGTGCCGAAATTTTACGAGTAAAGTTTGTAATCTTCAAATTTGATGGCCAGGAAAATATCGATTCTTCAAAATCTGCTCTCCGTAAAAAACTACACCTCGAGACAATTCCGGAATGAGGAAAATCGTTAAAATTGGACAAACGAGGTTAAATCCATGCACAATGACATGCGTCAGAAGACAAAAACTGGTTTAGTAGCGTGAATAGGTGTAAAATTTCATAAAACTTAAGTTAGCAATCTAAACAACTCCCTAACAAATTATCTAAATATGTCGTGGACAATTTATGGTACCTCTAAGATCTACTTTTGCTAAAAGAACCTAACTGTAGCAAGACATCCACTTACAACACATATACTTCAACAATACGTCTTAGATTCACCAATAACGTTGTATTTTAATTATGTGATGTATGGCATGGCTTCCATTATGTTACAAGACGGGATTTGATGACATGATTATTTTATTTTTATTTTCTACGAGAACGTATTATCTGACATTAATATTGGTCATATTATTATTATGCCAGAGAAAAAAATGTACTTAAAATGAAGTCTTGCTGAGAGAAAATAATCTTTAGTGTGCCGAAATTTAGCGAGTAAAGTTTGTAATCTTCAAATTTGATGGTCAGGAAAATAGCAATTCCTCAAAATCGGCTCTCCGTGAAAAACTAGACCTCGAGACGATTCCGGAATGACCAAATTCGCTAAAATCGGACAAACGAGGTTAAATATGTGTAGAATAACATGCGTCAGAGGACAAACACTGGTTTAGTAGCGTGAATAGGTGTAAAATTTACAAAATCTAAGTTAACGATCTTACCAACTCCCTAACAAATTATCTAAATGTGTCATGGACAATTTATGGTACCTCTAAGATCTATTTTTGCTAAAAGCACCTAACTGTAGCAAGACATCCACTTACAACACATATGCTTCAACAATACGTCTTAGATTCACCAATAACGATGTATTTTAATTACATGATGTATTGCATGGCTTAAATTACGTTACAAGACGGGATTTGATGACATGATTATTTTGTTTTTAATTTCTACGAGAACGTATTATCTGACATTAATATTGGTCATATTATTATTATGCCAGAGAAAAAAATGTACTTAACATTTAGTCTTGTTGAGAGAAAATAATCATTAGTGTGCCGAAATTTTGCGAGTAAAGTTTGTAATCTCAAATTTGATGGCCAACAAAATATCAATTCTTCAAAATCGGCTCTCCGTGAAAAACTAGACCTCGAGATGATTCCGGAATGACCATATTCGCTAAAATCGGACAAACGAGGTGAAATCTGTGCATAAAAACGTGCGTAAGAGGACAAAAACTGGTTTAGTAGTGTGAATAGATTTAAAATTTGGCTAAATCTAAGTTAGCGATGTAACCAACTCCCTAACTAATTATCTAAATGTATCATGGAGAATTTATGGTACCTCTAAGATCTATTTTTGCTAAAAGCACGTAAATGTAGCATGACATCCACTTACAACACATATGCTTCAACAATACGTCTTAGATTCACCAATAAAAATGTATTTTAATTACGTGATGTATGGCATGGCTTCGATTACGTTACAAGATGGGATTTGATAACATGCTTATTTTGTTTTTATTTTCTACGAGAACGTATTATCTGACATTAATATTGGTCATATTATTATTATGCCAGAGAAACAAATGTACTTAACATGAAGTCTTGCTGAGAGAAAATAATCTTTAGTGTGCCGAAATTTAGCGAGTAAAGTTTGTAATCTTCAAATTTGATGGCCAGGAAAATATCAATTCCTCAAAATCGGCTCTCCGTGAAAAACTAGACCTCGAGATGATTCCGGAATGACCAAATTCACTAAAATCGGACAAACGAGGTGAAATCTATCCACAATAACATGCGTCAGAGGACAAAAACTGGTTTAGTAGCGTGAATAGGTGTAAAATTTTGTAGAACTTAAGTTAGCGATCTAACCAACTCCCTAACAAATTATCTAAATATGTCATGGAGAATTTATGGTACCTCTAAGATCTATTTTTGCTAAAAGCACCTAAATGTAGCAAGACATCCACTTACAACACATATGCTTCAACAATACGTCTTAGATTCACCAATAACGTTGTATTTTAATTCTCGTAGAAAATAAAAACAAAATAATCATGTCATCAAATCCCGGTTTTTGTCCTCTGACGCATGTTTTTGGATTTTGAGGAATTGATATTTTCCTGGCCATGAAATTTGTTGATTATAAACTTTACTCGTTAAATTTCGCACATTTTTTCTCAGGCATAATAATAATATGACCAATAATAATGTCAGATAATACGTTGCTGTAGAAAATAAAAACAAAATAATCATGTCAGCAAATTCCGTCTTGTGACGTAATCGGAGCCATGCCATAAATCACGTAGTTAAAATACATCATTATTGGTGAATCTAAGACGTATTGTTGATGCATATGTGTTGTAAGTGGATGTCTTGCTATATTTTACAGCTTTTAGCAAAAATAGATCTTAGCGGTACCACAAATTCTCCATGACACATTTAGATAATTTGTAGGGTGTTGGTTATATCGCTAACTGTGGTGTTCCAAAATTTTACACCTATTCACGCTACTAAACCAGTTTTTGTCCTCTGACGCATGTTTTTGTGCATAGATTTCACCTCGTTTGTCCGATTTTAGCGAATTTGGTCATTCCCGAATCGTCTCGAGGTCTAGTTTTTCATCGAGAGCAGTTTCTGAAGAATTGATATTTTTCTGGCCATGAAATTTTGCGGATTACAAACTTCACTTATTTTGCTGATTACAAACTTCACTCATTAAGTTTCGCACACTAAAGATTACAAACTTCACACGTTAATTGTCAGCAAATTCCGTCTTGTGACGTAATAGGAGCGTTGCCATACATCACGTAATTAAAGTACATCGTTATTGGTGAATCTAAGACGTATTGTTGATGCATATGTGTTGTAAGTGGATGTCTTGCTATATTTTACTGCTTTTAGCAAAAATAGATCTTAGTGGTACCACAAATTCACCATGACACATTTTGATAATTTGTTAGGGAGTTGGTTATATCGCTAAGTCTGGTTGTGCCAAATTTTACACCTATTCATGCTACTAAACTAGTTTTTGTCCTCTGACGCATGTTTTTGTGCATAGATTTCACCTCGTTTGTCCGATTTTAGCGAATTTGGTCATTCCGGAATCGTCTCGAGGTCTAGTTTTTCATCCAGAGCAGATTTTGAAGAATTGATATTTTCCTGGCCATGAAATTTTGTTGATTACAAACTTCACTCGTTGAATTTCGCGCACTAAAGATTATTTTCTCTCAGCAAGACGTCATATTAAGTACATTTTTTCTCTGGCATAATAATAATATGACCAATATTATCGTCAGATAATACGTTCTCGTAGAAAATAAAAACAAAATAATAATGTCAGCAAATTCCGTCTTGTGACGTAATCGGATCCATGCCATACATCACGTAATTAAAATACATCGTTATTGGTGAATCTAAGACGTATTGTTGATGCATATATGTTGTAAGTGGATGTCTTGCTATATTTTGCTGCTTGTAGCAAAAGTAGATCTTAGCGGTACCACAAATTCTCCATGACATATTTAGATAATTTGTTAGGGAGTTGGTTATATCGCTAACTCTGGTTTTGCCAAATTTTACACCTATTCACGCTACTAAACTAGTTTTTGTCCTCTGACGCATATTTTCGTGCACAGATTTCATCTCCTTTGTCCGATTTTAGCGATTTGGTCATTCCGGAATCGTCTCGAGGTCTAGTCTTTCATCCATAGCAGATTTTGAAGAATTGATATTTTTCTGACCATGAAATTTTGTTGATTACAAACTTTACTCGTTAAATTTCGTGCACTAAAGATTATTTTCTCTCAGCAAGACATCATATTAAGTACATTTTTTCCCTGGCATAATAATAATATGACCAATATTAATGTCAGATAATACGTTGTCGTAGAAAATAAAAAATAATAATCATCTTAGCGAATTCCATCTTGTGACGTAATCGGAGCCATGCCATACATCACGTAATTAAAATACATCGTTATTGGTGAATCTAAGACGTATTATTGATGCATATGTGTTGGAAGTGGATGTCTTGCTATATTTTGCTGCTTTTAGCAAAAATAGATCTTAGCGGTACCACAAATTCTCCATGACACATTTAGATAATTTGGTAGGGAGTTGGTTATTTCGCTAACTCTGGTTTTGCCAAATTTTACACCTATTCACGCTACTAAACTAGTTTTCGTCCTCTGACGCATGTTTTTGTGCACAGATTTCACCTCGTTTGTCTGATTTTAGCGAATTTGGTCATTCCGGAATCGTTTCGAGGTCTAGTTTTTCATCGAGAGCAGATTTTGAAGAATTGATATTTTTCTGGCCATGAAATTTTGTTGATTACAAATTTTACTCGTTAAATTTCGCGCACTAAAGATTATTTTCTCTCAGCAAGACTTCATAGTAGGTACATTTTTTTCTCTGGCATAATAATAATATGACCAATATTAATGTCAGATAATACGTTGTCGTAGAAAATAAAAACAAAATAATCATGTCAGCAAATTCCGTCTTGTGACGTAATCGGAGTCATGCCATACATCACGTAATTAAAATATATCGTTATTAGTGAATCTAAGACGTATTGTTGATGCATATGTGTTGTAAGTGGATGTCTTTCTATATTTTGCTACTTTTAGCAAAAGTAGTACTTAGCGGTACCACAAATTCTCCATGACACATTTAGATAATTTGTTTGGGAGTTGGTTATGTGCAACAGTGAAGTGCAGACAACTGAACATCTCTTGTTTAACCTGAACATCTCTTGTTTAACTGCTGCCAAATAAAACAGATATGGTTAATACCCCCTATTGCCTCTTTCATGCAGTATAATTATATGAATTTACAGAAAAAAAAAGAAGATACATATTCTATTTTCCCTCGTGTGGGAAATTTGGATTACAAGAAACACCTAGATTCTTTAGAATAAAAGAACTCAGATATACCAGGTAATAAATAATGCCTTACGATTGACTCACCAGGGGAAGCTGCATGGAGAAATTAATTGAATCCTCAATACAATGTCCCCCTTGAATTTGCAGGCCAGAGAAATTTAGGATTGTTATGCATGGTCTGATTATTCGGCAGATTGTTGGGGGCAGGTTCAGATTGCCTGTATTGTGAAATACAAAATTGGGAATTATCTAGCTATGAAATTGTGCGTAATTAACCTCGTTACAAATACCTTGCAGCGCAAGATGGAAGCTTTAGCAATGGCGATGGAATTAATTCTCTCAAGATTCCCAAATAAATCGTGCGGTTTTCTGACGGACAACTACGAGGTCGCCCAATTGATCCAGAATAATCAATCGCCACGGCTCAAGTTGCGTATGAGGACACGCTACCCCCTTCGGCGAGTAGATTATAGTGAAAAGGAGGACAGCGAATGAAATGGGGGCATAAGGGGCGGAGTGAGATTAGCTAGAATCAAGTGTATTTGTCTTAGAACTATCTTTCACCGATATGGATACGATATGGATACGAATACAGATACAGGATCGGATATGGCAAATTTCAAAAAATTTGGAATACGGATACGGCTATATATATTTTTTTATTATATTTATATAAAAAAATAATAAAAAAATAATTAATTAATAAAATAATCAATATTTCAAATTTAATACCAAAATATGTGAATACAATTAAACACATACTCAATACTTAATGTTCATAAAATTCAAGATTTGATTTAAAAAAAGTCAATTATTTCGGACTTTCTCGGGAATTGATTTTTTTATTTTTTAATTGTGTGACTTGTAGATAAAAAAAATATGACTTGTAAAATGCAAATAAGTCTTTTTTTGGTTTGAATGTAGGTTAAAATTTGATTTGTGAAAAAAAAATGGTTAAGAAAATATAGTGGTTCAAAATATATAGTGAAAATATTCCAGAAGTATTGTGACCGAAGTATCTCAGCAGTATCCCGGAAATATCATAGCCGTATCCTAAACGTATTCAGATTTTTTTATTATTAAAATAATCGGATACTCCACGTGGCGTATCCGATATGTATTGGAGCCGCATTGCAGTCATATCCGTATTGGATACCCGTATCCTCAAGATACTTCCTAGTTTTTGAAGTATTTTGTTGAAGAACTATTTTTGTGTGTTTTTCTTTTGGTTGTTTTCTTTTTGCTAGTTTGTTGAAGAACAACTTGTTTTTGCTAGAGGGATATATCTTTTTGCTCTTGTGTATGGGCCGGAGGTGAAGATGGAGTTTAGTTTTAGGGCTGGACTAGGTTTTATTTCATTGTGTTAGGTGTCCTTTACTGTGGTGGTAGTAGTGGTTGGTTTTAATTAATTGGTGTATAAACTATCTTTTTTCTTTAATGAATTACCTACGGGTTGTTTGCAAAATAATAATAATAATAATAATAATAATAATAATAATAATAATAATAATAATAATAATAATAATAATAATAATACTTGGGTTGTTTGCAAAAATAAAATAATAATAATAATACTTCCCTCGGCTTGAGGTAAAGTGGAGAATGTAATAGAAGAGAGCTATTAAGAGTTTTTGTATTAAATTCGCGTGATGCTCCATCACTGTAGCGATGATGTCATATCACATCATTGTAGCTATTAATTACCATCAGTAATTAGGTCAAAACCGGTTTGTGATTTTTGGTGGTTTTGCTGGATCTTGAAAAATGTATTTTATTATCAGCTATGTCAAATCACTAACGGAATCCTGCATATTGTTTTTCCAAAATTTTGCCCATTTATTTTTCATTTTTTTCGTATTAGACTATCGTATATAAGGCATCTCTCTCTCTCTCTCTCTCTCTCTCTCTCTCTCTCTCTCTCTCTCTCCAAATAAATCGTAGTTGTTACCTCCACCATAAAACATACCAGAGAAAGAGCGAGCTTTGATTGACGACTCGCCGACGAGCTCTCTGATGATCAACCATCACGAGTACTTCAGTACTGGTAATTGTTGTTTTCTAGATGTCTATAGGGCGTTTAAAAGGTCTAAACTTGTGCGAAAGCGTGAATAATTGAACTTTTTAGCATTTCACAATATTAAGTCTTAGTCCTTTTAGATGATAGTTGTACAAATTTTAATTAACAAAATAATTAAAAATAAATAAGAAGTAAGATAAATGATTAAAAGTAAATGTGTTACCGAACACAAGATTTGTTTGACGAAGTTCGGCAAGGTGGTTGCGTTAGCCCTAACCACTCGTTTACTCGCTAGCGGCCCTTACCGCATTCACGAGTTGCTTACTCTCCGAGACTTGCCTTGTAGCTCCGATAAGCACTAATCCCAATAGTGTTTGATTACAAAATCACGATCCAACGACACCTTACAACAAACTCTTAACGGCCGGTGGAACAATCAACTTATAAATAGTTTCTTTTGATCAACCAACAGATAATAATCGCTCACTAATTTTTCCCTAATCTCACAAAACTATTGAGTGAATATTATTGAATACTAGAGAGAGAGAGTTCTTACTTTTTCTTATCAAAATCTGGTTCTAAAATTCGGATTGGAGCTGCTTTTTAAAAGAAGGAATGAGCAGCCCACAAATAGGCTTGTCAACAGGTCGGGTCGGGTTCTGGTTTGGCCATACTAAAATCTGATCCGAAAATTTCGGGTTTGACCCGAACCCGAACCCGAAAACTTTACGGGTTTTATTTTAAACCTGAACCCGAACCCGCAGATAACCTGAAATCCGTGGGTAAACCTGAAACCAAGAATAAGTTCATTTTTTACAAATTTTGACCTAATTTATATAAAATTAAAACTACAATATAATTCATAAACAAATAACAATTAAAATATTTAAAATACAAAATAGTTCAAATTGCATAAAATTAATAAAACATCAAATTGTCCATACAAAATATCAATTATTTTGATAGTTAATTATAATTTAAGTTTCGGATTCGGGTTCGGATTTTCCACGGATCGGATATTGTCAAACCCGAACCCGATCCGAACCCGTTTTTATTTTCGGGTTTGAACTCGAACCCGATCCGTGGGTTCTTTTTTTAGGTTTGACCCGATCCGTTTGGGTCGGATACCTACTGGATTCGGGTTGAACCCAATCCATTGACAAGCCTACCCACAAATATGGAAAAATAGGTTATTCCGTTGACAACGCATTTATTCCGTTGACAACGAAATACCAAAAAGGAACAAAATCAGCCAAATAAATTCTCAAACGGCTAGAAATCTGTGTATTCCCTTGGCAACGGAATGATTCCATTGGCAACATAATCCCTCTATCTATTCCGTTGACAACGCAATAATCCCAGCTTATTCCGTTGACAACCGAATAAGACTATTTTTGTAAGAATAGACTATCTTTAGTATAAACTAATATAACTCAAAACTTTACTACACACTAGAAGAACATGAAGAGCTCCAAAACTTGAACTCTAAGAATGCGAAACATGAAAGCTAGAAAAAGTGAAGCAACTCTTCGACAACTTCAAATCCGATCGAGATAGAACTTTTGCACGTCGACTCGAACTTGAGAAAACTCCTAATCTTAAACATGAAACTCAAATAATATTACTAATTATGGAATTGTTTTAAATATCATCAAACTGAGAACAACAATCTCTCACTTTTGATGATTTTCAAAATAATTCTGCAAAAATGCAGCATTTTATATCTTCTCCCCTTTTTTGAAAAATAGTCATATGATTTTTGTAACTAAAAACTTCGGAATATAATTAAAGGTTTAATTAAAAAGTTTCAAATAGGTGTTTTTAAAAAATTCATAAAGACTTTTACAATTTTAAGAAATCTTTTTTATATAATTGAAATATACATATAATCTTTTAAATAAAGTTCAAAAGACATAGTTTCTACAAGAAAATTGAGGAGAATACATAAAGCACCGAATATATAATATATATAATGAGTAAAAAAAATTGAGATTTTTATCATGAATAGCATAACCTCGACCAAGTATCGGATAGATAACAAGATGCTCGCGACTTGGTGAAAATATTGTCGACTTCAATCCCATTTAGCCAACTCGATCAATTTCTTCACATGACCTTGATTTGCAAAAGACACAAATTGCATCGAATGTCCACATTTGTTGTTTGATTTCTTGGGAATTCCAAAGCCATGTACGTTACATGTGCAACGGAACCTATGGATTTAATCCGCCCTAGGATCTACATTAAAGGAATAAAAGTATGAGATTAACTATTCTCCAAATAGAAAACCTCTACTCGTATCCACGCGAACTTCAGACGTAAGGAATAACCGAACTTGGCTAGACAAGTCTGGAAATACTTTCCGAAAATCTTTCAAAACTTTCTCTCTCTTTTCTGTGTAATAGACGGCCTCTAAGGCATCTGAATTGTCTATGTAATAGAGAGACTCTGCCCTTCTATTTATACTAGAGAGAGAGGCGAACGATTACTCAGTTACCATAACTAAAAAGCCTAATCTGCGCTTATTCCATTGCCAACGGAACTATTCCATTGCAAACGGAATAGGTATTTCCATAACGGAATACTTGCAGCAAAGGTTTTTACAGTTTCCATATATATTCCGTTGGGAATGGAACTATTCCGTTGCCAACAAATGGCACTGTTTTGTTCAATCAATTATCCAATAATTGATTATTTCGTTCACCAATTTATACATCATATGTATAACTGTTTTGAGGCATATTCATCCCGTATGAATGGAGTTCGTTGTGTGACCATGTAGGTTCCATTTAACGCTGACAACGATCTTCTAAAGATCGTAAGTCATGAGTTACCTCTGGACTGATGTCATGACTACCCATATTAAATGAAATGATCAGCGATCAAAAACCTATCTAAATTGACATTTGCTTATTCCTTTGGTTCTACGATATATGTCTTCATCACAAGGCATGGAAGTATGTCATCTCTGAGTTTGATCAAAGTCTCTTTCCTGATCGAGAATTAGACAGAATAAATACAAAATGATGTTAACAACACATGTTAATCCATTTATAGCATGGCCATGCATTTCCTTCAGTCCTAGTCCATTAGGGGGCCCAGAGATATCTCCCTCTTAACGAGAGGAACAAATCCCATCTTGGTCACTCACATTCCTCGTCATGATTCAGTGCATACCTAATGATGACCCTAATGATCACCTAATTACGGATGACATAAGATCATATTAAAGTATGCAGTTCCTCATACAGAAAATCATGGTGACCTCAGGTCGTAGGAACAAGCACTATTCATATGAGAATCACTAATGACATATACCATGCATATTCTCATAGTGTCGTCAGTCCAGTACATGTTCTCTAATATGCACCTATATTCCAGACTTGACATCTCTTTGTCCATGATCAGCAGAACATGATCATCTAGTCTCTGAATATACTAGTGTGAATATGTAGCTTCTTACTTGAAGTATGTTTATCTCTATAAACATCCTACATCTCACTAGGGACGGTTTAGAATTTCATTCGTTGGTTCACAGTTCTACTATCAGAATCACGTATTGTGATGACGTGAATCCGAAATGTCATTCATGGTCGAATAATATATGTAAACATATTAGTCACCCATACACTCATTCATATATGAACTGAATAAACGTGTTTCTCCTAATCTAATCTCTAGTCCAACACTTTGGCCTCATAATTCCTTCAGTCTCCCACTTGCACTAGGCCAATCTTAAGCATCCAATATTCATTAGACAACATGACCTTCATGTTCTACTAGCGGGAAATATATGCCTATCAGATTATAGAAATTTACATTACAAACTTGTAACGACTACTGTTGATCTCTATCATTAGTCGAGAACTTCTAAAACAGGTGCATGTATCCTTGTTGCTCTGTTCTGAGCGACTCTTTGTTCATAACACTGATCGGGACTACTCTTAGTTCCAATATCAAGTTTTGATCCAAGCATACCTATTGTTAGCAATAATATGGGATCTAGTTTCAGCTACAGTACCTTATTTGGAACTCTTTCCAAATTACTATATTCGACATAAATGAATTGCGATAATGATCCATGTTAGGAAGGTGTAATATCTTACCACTACCTAGCTCCTCATAGATCTGGATATCTTAGTTCTTCATAAGAACTTAGATATTTATTACAGTCATCAAATGGCTGTCATTTGTTCTCTTATACTCTAAGCATATTGCACAGTACATTGTATGGCTTGAAAAATCTTTTTTATCCCGTTCTCAAGAATTGTTTCTTGTATATTAAACCTTTCAATAAACGGATGATAAATGTATATCTTCATTGTATGAACATCGTAGGCAAGAATTATTTCTTTCATATGGAACTTCTTCAATATATATTGTTAAAAGCATAGAATCCAATTCATGTGCCTTTCATTGTTCATATTAGTGCCACAATCAAGAACTCTTTCTTGCATAGTGAATATTCAATATATGGTTGAAGGTATGAGATCTAATTCTTATATCATTTTATTGTTCATGTGAATGTCATAAGCAAGAACGCTTTCTTGCATGTTCAACATTTCAACGTATGGCTGAACGTACATAATCTCATTCTTTTATCTTTCCATCATTCATATGAACACCATGAGCAAGAACATTTCTTGCACATCGAATTCTTTCAATCTTTTACCAATGTGTTTTATCTTACAACCAGAAGTCTGTATAGACTTCAACTCCTAACTGTAAGTTGTTGTAATGCAGGAAGATTATTATACTCCCACAGAATTTCATGAAATCAAGGTGGTCGCATCTATTTTGATTAAGTCAGATTCTTCAATTTACTTTGTCAAATAAATCCATCCTGAGATGCTTGCTTTATTCCATGAATTTACCTTTTAGAATTCTCGCGATCACAAAACTCTTGTCATGTATCAAAGATACATCCACAATAAAGTTCCTATAAAGGAATGTGAGTTTTATATCCTTGTTTCATCATTCACAATCACATTGTGCTATGGAAGTTAGAATTCATAATAGCAACAGGTGAGAAAGTCCTTTTACTATAGCCCATACTGTATCTACTTTCTTTGCTATTTTAGGTTATCCATTTACTGTATGCAATGGCCATCAAGCCATTGGATACTCCAATTAAGTTCCAAACGTGATTTCTTGTATATGCGCTGCATCTCAGTTATCATGGTCCAACCATTTTGAGAACTTTGTCTCTTCACAGTCTCCTCGGTAGAAAGTCGACTCATCCTCAATGAGCATCTTTTATGAGAGATCATATCTCTCACCTTAATGTCTACTAGGTCTGTGAGGAGGACCTTATGTTTCAAGTACAGCCTTATCAACTACTTGATAGACTTATTAATGGTTCATCGCTAGTATGTGGATCTCGAACCTTTCGAGATGTATTACACTCCCACTGCTTCTTTAGGAAATGAGATCTCTTTTAAAGAAGTCTGAATTATGAGTAGCAAAAAATTTGAACTCGTAATGGATGTAAAACAATATCAAATTGATATTCCACAAATATTTATGAGATTGTTGTGTTGACATCATTAAACCTTTTGACACGAGTCGTACTTCAACCTTTAAAGACAATTTTGGACTATTCCAAACCCATATCACATATGGTATCCTTTTGAACCTTATGATATTCAGTGTTTAGCATATGCAAGAGTATAAACCTATAAGAGTCTCGGAGGCATAGACTGAATCTTATCCAATAAGTTTCATTTTCTTCTTTATGTTCACATCGTGAGATGGTGCATATAGAATTAATTGTGAAACTTTTTCCACAATTTCTAAGATAATTATCAAACTATTGACTAAATACTTGCCACTTCGATCTGATCGAAGTGCTCTTATTATTTTGTCAAGGCGATGTCGAATTTCATTCTTAAATGCTCTAAATATTTCAAATATTTTCTGTTTCATTAAGTAAACCTTTTACTTAAAATAATTTAATATGAAAATCTAATATTCCTTATTTCTAGCCAGCTTGCCTTTTTGTCTCTCATGCATCTATATGCATGAGACTAACCCATCAACTTCGTGATGGTTGTCCATTCTTGTCATCCTGTTCGATAAATATAATTCGCACGTCTCAATTGATCCTAGATCCAGTGAGTCAAACTTTCCACATAGGGTGGAGTTTTAGAAATACGATTCTTATTTTGTGACTTAGATGATATTGCTAGAACTATGAAATCAATGGACTTATTATTTAGAATATAAAGGTTATTTTCTAAGTGAATATTTTAAATAGATTTATCTAGGAAAATTTTATTATTGCAAATAATAAATTTTACAACCATTTTAATGCTAATGTCGAAATAACATTTATTTCATTACAAGTCCACAATGGCTAAGTCAAAAAAATCCTAGAGTCAACGTAGCAACTCTTGCTTCATTCCCTACTTGTAGGTTGACTTCTCCTCAATCTAATCTTCTACTTCTGAGTAATATCCTAAACATTCAAAATGTGAGAATTACAATGGATATCCAATATCCAAGTAGAGATATAGAAAGAGAAATACCTGAAATGACAGTCATTGATTCTTCTTCTTGACATATCTTACATCCTGCTCTCCAGTGATCATGCATAGAACATGCAATCACTTCTTCCGATTCCTCGAATTTAGGCAACTCCTTGCCTTTACTCTTGGTCCAGCTCTCCCATGCGGCTTGCCTATTCAACTCCCTTTCCCTTTCAATCCTGAGGGCATCAATGACAACTTTTGCCTCTATGTCCTTCTCTGCCTCTTTAAGCATCTTATGGAATTTCGTGATCATCATCTCCATCAGACGCTTACGATATTAGTAGGACTAAATGTTAAGTACATTTTTTTCTCTGGCATAATAATAATATGACCAATATTAATGTCGGATAGTACGTTCTCGTAGAAAAAAAAAAACAAAATATGCATGTCATCAGATCCCGTCTTGTAACGTAATCGAAGCCATGCCATACATCAAGTAATTAAACTACAACGTTATTGGTGAATCTAAGACGTATTGTTGAAGCATATGTGTTGTAAGTGGATGTCTTGCTACATTTAGGTGTTTTTAGCAAAAATAGATCTTAGAGGTACCATAAATTCTCCATGACAGATTTAGATAACTTGTTAGAGAGTTGGTAAGATCGCTAATTTATGTTTTACGAAATTTTACACCTATTCACGCTACTAAACCAATTTTTGTCCTCTGACGCATGTTATTGTGCATGATTAACCTTATTTGTCCGATTTTAGCGAATTTGGTCACTCCGAAATCATCTCCAGGTATAGTTTTTAACGGAGAGCAGATTCCGAAGAATTGCTATTTTCCTGGCTATCAGATTTGAAGATTACAAACTTTACTCACAAAATTTCGGCACAGTAATGATTATTTTCTCTCAACAGGACTAAATGTTAAGTACATTTTTTTCTCTGGCATAATGATAATTTGACCAATATTAATGTCAGATAGTACATTCTCGTAGAAAAAAAAAACAAAATATGCATGTCATCAAATCCCGTCTTGTAACGTAATCGAAGCCATTCCGTACATCACGTAATTAGGATACAACGTTATTGGTGAATCTAAGACGTATTGTTGAACCATATGTGTTGTAAGTGGATGTCTTGCTACATTTAGGTGCTTTTAGCAAAAATAGATCTTAGAGGTACCATAAATTCTCCATGACAGATTTAGATAACTTGTTAGAGAGTTGGTTAGATCGCTAATTTAAGTTTTACGAAATTTTACACCTATTCACGCTA
Organism: Juncus inflexus; assembly: GCA_024447665.1. Lineage (NCBI taxonomy): Eukaryota > Viridiplantae > Streptophyta > Magnoliopsida > Poales > Juncaceae > Juncus > Juncus inflexus. The sequence goes on along the minus strand of JAJHPC010000009.1, from coordinate 7,459,628 downwards.
CTAAACCAGTTTTTGTCCTCTGACGCCTGTTATTGTGCATGATTTACCTCGTTTGTCCGGTTTTAGCGAATTTGGTCACTCCGAAATCATCTCCAGGTATAGTTTTTAACGGAGAGCAGATTCCGAAGAATTGCTAGTTTCCTGGCCATCAGATTTGAAGATTACAAAATTTCGGTACACTAATGATTATTTTCTCTCAGCAAGACTAAATGTTAAGTATATTTTTTTCTCTGGCATAATAATAATATGACCAATATTAATGTCAGATAATACCTTCTCGTAGAAAAAAAAAATCATGTCATCTAATCCCGTCTTGTAACGTAATGGAAGCCATGCGATACATCACGTAATTAAAATACATTGTTATGGTGAATCTAAGACGTATTGTTGAAGCATATGTGTTGTAAGTGGACGTCTTGCTACATTTAGGTGTTGTTAGCAAAAATAGATCTTAGAGGTACCATAAATTCTCTATGACACATCTAGATAATTTGTTAGGGAGTTGGTTAGATCGCTAACTTAGGTTCTACCAAATTTTACACCTATTCTCGCTACTAAACCAGTGTTTGTCCTCTGACGCATGTTTTTGTGCACATATTTCACCTCGTTTGTCCGATCTTAGCGAATTTGGTTATTCCGGAATCGTCTCGAGGTCTAGTTTTTCATGGAGAGCCGACTTTGAAGAATTGATATTTTCCTGGCCATCAAATTCTATGATTACAAACATTACTCGCTTAAATTTGGCACACTAAATATTATTTTCTCTCAGCAAGACTTCATATTAAGTATATTTTTTTCTCTGGCATAATAATAATTAGACCAATATTAATGTCAGATAATACGTTCTCGTAGAAAATAAAAACAAAATAATCCTGTCATCAAATCCCTTCTTGTAACTTAATGGAAGCCATGCCATACATCACGAAATTAAAATACATCGTTATTGGTGAATCTAAGACGTATTGTTGAAGCATATGAGTTGTAAGTGGATGTCTTGCAACATTTAGGTGCTTTTAGCAAAAATAGATCTTAGAGGTACTATAAATTCTCCACGACACATTTACATAATTTGTTAGGGAGTTGGTTAGATCGCTAACTTAGGTTTTACCATATTTTACACCTATTCACGCTACTAAACAAGTGTTTGTCCTCTGACGCATGTTTTTGTGCACATATTTCACCTCGTTTGTCCGATTTTAGCGAATTTAGTCATTCCGGAATCGTCTCGAGGTCTAGTTTTTCATGGAGAGCCGACATTGAAGAATTGATATTGTCCTGGCCATCAAATTTGAAGATTACAAAATTTACTCGCTAAATTTCGGCACACTAAAGATTATTTTCTCTCAGCAAGACTTCATGTTAAGTACATTTTTTTCTCTGGCATAATAATAATATGACCAATATTAATGTCAGATAATACGTTCTCGTAGAAAATGAAAATAAAATAATCATGTCATCAAATCCCGTCTTGTAACGGAATAGAAGCCATGCCATACATCACGTAATTAAAATACATCGTTATTGGTGAATCTAAAACGTATTTTGTTGTAAGTGGATGTCTTGCTACATTTAGGTGCTTTTAGCAAAAATAGAACTTAGAGGTACCATAAATTCTCTATGACACATTTAAATAATTTAATAAGCGAGTTGGTTAGATCGCTAACTTAGGTTTTACCTTATTTTACACCTATTCACGCTACTAAACCAGTGTTTGTCCTCTAACGCATGTTTATGTGCACAGATTTCACCTCGTTTGTCCGATTTTAGCGAATTTGGTCATTCCGGAATCGTCTCGAGGTCTAGTTTTTCATGGAGAGCCGACTTTGAAGAATTGATATTTTCCTGGCCATCAAATTGGATGATTACAAACATTACTCGCTAAATTTCGGCACACTAAACATTATTTTCTCTCAGCAAGACTTCATGTTATGTACATTTTTTCCCCTGGCATAATAATAATATGACCTATATTAATGTCAGATAATACGTTCTCGTAGAAAATAAAAACAAAATAATCATGTCATCAAATCCCGTCTTGTAACGTAATAGAAGCCATGCCATACATCACGTAATTAAAATACATCGTTATTGGTGAATCTAAGACGTATTGTAGAAGCATATGTGTTGTAAGTGGATGTCTTGCTACATTTAGGTGCTTTTAGCAAAAATAGATCTTAGTGGTACCACAAATTCTCAATGACAAATTTAGATAATTTAATAGGCGAGTTGGTTAGATCGCTAACTTAGATTTTACCATATTTTACACCTATTCACGCTACTAAACCAGTGTTTGTTCTCTGACGCATGTTTTTTGTGCACAAATTTCTCCTCGTTTGTCCGTTTTAGCGAATTTGGTCATTCCGGAATCGTCTCGAGTTCTAGTTTTTCATGGAGAGCCGACATTGAATAATTGATTTGGTCCTGGCCATCAAATTTGAAGATTACAAACTTTACTCGCTAAATTTCGGCACACTAAACATTATTTTCACTCAGCAAGACTTCATGTTAAGTACATTTTTTTCTCTGGCATAATAATAATATGACAAATATTAATGTCAGATAATACGTTCTCGTAGAAAATGAAAAAAAAAATAATCATGTCATCAAATCCCGTCTTGTAACGGAATAGAAGCCATGCCATATATCACGTAATTAAAATACATCGTTAGTGGTGAATCTAAGACGTCTCGTTGAAGCATATGTGTTGTAAGTGGATGTCTTGCTACTTTTAGGTGCTTTTAGCAAAAATTGATCTTAGTGGTACCATAACTTCTCAATGACAAATTTAGATAATTTAATAGGCGAGTTGGTTAGATCGCTAACTTAGATTTTACCATATTTTACACCTATTCACGCTACTAAACCAATGTTTGTTCTCTAACGCATGTTTTTTGTGCACAGATTTCTCCTCGTTTGTCCGTTTTAGCGAATTTGGTCATTCCGGAATCGTCTCGAGTTCTAGTTTTTCATGGAGATCCGACTTTGAAGATTGATATGATATTGGCCATCAAATTTGAAGATTACAAACTTTATTTGCTAAATTTCGGCACATTAAACATTATTTTCTCTCAGCAAGACTTCATGTTAAGTACATTTTTTTCTCTGGCATAATAATAATATGACCAATATTAATGTCAGATAAAACGTTCTCGTAGAAAATAAAAACAAAATAATCATGTCATCAAATCCCGTCTTGTAACGTAATAGAAGTCATGCCATATATCACGTAATTAAAATACATCGTTATTGGTGAATCTAAGACGTATTGTTGAAGCATATGTGTTGTAAGTGGATGTCTTGCTACATTTAGGTGCTTTTAGCAAAAATAGATCTTAGAGGTACCATAAATTCTCCGTGACACATTTAGATAATTTGATAGGGTGTTCGCTAGATCGCTAATTTAGGTATTGCCAAATTTTACACCTATTCACGCTACTAAACCAGTTTTTGTTCTCTTACGCATATTTTTATGCACAAATTTCAACTCGTTTGTCCGATTTTAGCGAATTTGGTCATTCCAGAATCGTCTTGAGGTCTAGTTTTTCATGGAGAGCCGATTCTGAAGAATTGATATTTTCCTGGCCATCAAATTTGAAAATTACAAACCTTACTCGCTAAGTTTCGGCACACTAAAGATAATTTTCTCTCAGCAAGACTTCATGTTAAATACATTATTTTCTCTAGCATAATAATAATATGACCAATATTAATGTCAGATAATACGTTCAAGTAGAAAATGAAACAAAATAATCATGTCATCAAATCCCGTCTTGTAACGGAATAGAAGCCATGCCATACATCGCGTAATTAAAATACATCGTTATTGGTGAATCTTAGACGTATTGTTGAAGCATATGTGTTGTAAGTGGATGTCTTGCTACATTTAGGTGCTTTTAGCAAAAATAGATCTTAGAGGTACCATAAATTCTCCATGACATATTTAGATAATTTGTTAGAGAGTTGGTTAGATCGCTAACTAAGGTTTTTCCAAATTTTACACCTATTCACGCTACTAAACCAATGTGTGTCCTCTGACACATCTTTTTGTGCACAAATTTCACCTCGTTTGTCCGATTTTAGCGAATTTGGTCATTCCGGAATCGTCTCGAGGTCTAGTTTTTCATGGAGAGCCGACTTTGAAGAATTGATATTTTCCTGGCCATCAAATTGGATGATTACAAACATTACTCGCTAAATTTCGGCACACTAAAGTTTATTTTCTCTCAGCAAGACTTCATGTTATGTACATTTTTTTCTCTGGCATAATAATAATATGACCAATATTAATGTCAGATAATACGTTCTCGTAGAAAATAAAAACAAAATAATCATGTCATCAAATCCCGTCTTGTAACGTAATAGAAGCCATGTCATACATCACGTAATTAAAATACATCGTTATTGGTGAATCTAAGACGCATTGTAGAAGCATATGTGTTGTAAGTTGATGTCTTGCTACATATAGGTGCTTTTAGCAAAAATAGATCTTCGAGGAACCATAAATTCTCCACGACACATTTAGATAATTTGTTAGGGAGTTGGTTAGATCGCTAACTTAGGTTTTACCATATTTTACACCTATTCACGCTACTAAACGAGTGTTTGTCCTCTGACGCATGTTTTTGTGCACATATTTCACCTCGTTTGTCTGATTTTAGCGAATTTGGTGATTTCGGAATCGTCTCGAGGTCTAGTATATCATGGAGAGCCGACATTGAATAATTGATATTGTCCTGGCCATCAAATTTGAAGATTACAAAATTTACTCGCTAAATTTCGGCACACTAAAGATTATTTTCTCTCAGCAAGACTTCATGTTAAGTATATTTTTTTCTCTGGCATAATAATAATATGACCAATATTAATGTCAGATAAAACGTTCTCGTAGAAAATGAAAACAAAATAATCATGTCATCAAATCCCGTCTTGTAACGTAATAGAAGTCATGCCATACATGACGTAATTAAAATACATCGATGTTGGTGAATCTAAGACGTATTGTTGAAGCATATGTGTTGTAAGTGGATGTCATGCTACATTTAGGTGCTTTTAGCAAAAATAGAACTTAGAGGTACCATAAATTCTCCGTGACACATTTAGATAATTAGTTAGGGTGTTCGCTAGATCGCTAATTTAGGTTTTGCCAAATTTTACACCTATCACGCTACTAAACCAGTTTTTGTCCTCTTACGCATGTTTTTATGCACAAATTTCACCTCGTTTGTCCGATTTTAGCGAATTTGGTCATTCCGGAATCGTCTCGAGGTCTAGTTTTTCATGGAGAGCCGACTTTGAAGAATTGATATTTTCATGGCCATCAAATTGGATGATTACAAACATTACTCGCTAAATTTCGGCACACTAAACATTATTTTCTCTCAGCAAGACTTCATGGTATGTACATTTTTTTCTCTCGCATTATAATAATATGACCTATATTAATGTCAGATAATACGTTCTCGTAGAAAATAAAAACAAAATAATCATGTCATCAAATCCCGTCTTGTAACGTAATAGAAGCCATGCCATACATCACGTAATTAAAATACATCGTTATTGGTGAATCTAAGACGTAATGTAGAAGCATATGTGTTGTAAGTTGATGTCTTGCTACATATAGGTGCTTTTAGCAAAAATAAATCTTCGAGGTACCATAAATTCTCCATGACACATTTAGATAATTTGTTAGGGAGTTGGTTAGATCGCTAACTTAGGTTTTACCATATTTTACACCTATTCACGCTACTAAACCAGTGTTTGTCCTCTAACGCATGTTTTTGTGCACAGATTTCACCTCGTTTGTACGATTTTAGCGAATTTGGTCATTCCGGAATCGTCTCGATGTCTTGTTTTTCATGGAGAGCCGACTTTGAAGAATTGGTATTTTCCTGGCCATCAAATTTGAAGATTACGAGCTTTACTCACTAAATTTCGGCACACTAAAATTATTTTCTCTCATCAAGACTTCGTGTTAAGTACATTTTTTTCTCTGGCATAATAATAATATGACCAATATTAATGTCAGATAATACGTTCTCGTAGAAAATAAAAACAAAATAATCCTGTCATCAAATCCCTTCTTGTAACGTAATGGAAGTCATGCCATACATCACGTAATTAAAATACATCGTTATTGGTAAATCAAAGACGTATTGTTGAAGCATATGAGTTGTAAGTGGTTGTCTTGCAACATTTAGGTGCTTTTTGCAAAAATAGATCTTAGAGGTACCATAAATTCTCCACGACACATTTAGATAATTTGTTAGGTAGTTGGTTAGATCACTAACTTAGGTTTTACCATATTTTACACCTATTCACGCTACTAAACCAGTGTTTGTCCTCTGACGCAAGTTTTTCTGCACATATTTCACCTCGTTTGTCCGATTTTAGCGAATTTGGTCATTCCGGAATCGTCTCGAGGTCTAATTTTTCATGGAGAGCCGACATTGAATAATTGATTTGGTCCTGGCCATCAAATTTGAAGATTACAAACTTTACTCGCTAAATTTCGGCACACTAAACATTATTTTCTCTCAGCAAGACTTCATGTTAAGTACATTTTTTTCCCTGGCATAATAATAATATGACCAATATTAATGTCAGATAATACGTTCTCGTAGAAAATGAAAACAAAATAATCATGTCATCAAATCCCGTCTTGTAACGGAATAGAAGCCATGCCATATATCACGTAATTAAAATACATCGTTATTGGTGAATCTAAGACGTATCTTTGAAGCATATGTGTTGTAAGTGGATGTCTTGCTACATTTAGGTGCTTTTAGAAAAAATAGATCTTAGAGGTACCATAAATTCTCTATGACAAATTTAGATAATTTAATAGGCGAGTTTGTAAGATCGCTAACTTAGGTTTTACCATATTTTACACCTATTCACGCTACTAAACCAGTGTTTGTCCTCTGACGCATGTTTTTGTGCACAGATTTCTCCTCGTTTGTCCGATTTTAGCGAATTTGGTCATTCCGGAATCGTCTCGAGGTCTAGTTTTTCATGGAGAGCCGACTTTGAAGATTGATATGATCTTGGCCAGCAAATTTGAAGATTACAAACTTTATTTGCTAAATTTCGGCACACTAAACATTATTTTCTCTCAGCAAGACTTCATGTTAAGTACATTTTTTTCTCTGGCATAATAATAATATGACCAATATTAATGTCAGATAAAATGTTCTCGTAGAAAATGAAAACAAAATAATCATGTCATCAAATCCCGTCTTGTAACGTAATAGAAGTCATGCCATACATCACGTAATTAAAATACATCGTTATTGGTGAATCTAAGACGTATTGTTGAAGCATATGTGTTGTAAGTGGATGTCTTGCTACATTTAGGTGCTTTTAGAAAAAATAGATCTTAGAGGTACCATAAATTCTCCGTGACACATTTAGATAATTAGATAGGGTGTTCGCTAGATCGCTAATTTAGGTTTTGCCAAATTTTACAACTATTCACGCTACTAAACCAGTTTTTGTCCTCTTACGCATGTTTTTATGCACAAATTTCACCCCGTTTGTCCGATTTTAGCGAATTTGGTCATTCCAGAATCGTCTTGAGGTCTAGTTTTTCATGGAGAGCCGATTCTGAAGAATTGACATTTTCCTGGCCATCAAATTTGAAAATTACAAACCTTACTCGCTAAGTTTCGGCACACTAAAGATTATTTTCTCTCAGCAAGACTTCATGTTAAGTACATTTTTTTCTCTGGCATAATAATAATATGACCAATATTAATGTCAGATAAAACGTTCTCGTAGAAAATGAAAACAAAATAATCATGTCATCAAATCCCGTCTTGTTACGTAATAGAAGCCGTGCCATACATCGCGTAATTAAAATACATCGTTATTTGTGAATCTTAGACGTATTGTTGAAGCATATGTGTTGTAAGTGGATGTCTTGCTATATTTAGGTGATTTTAGCAAAAATAGATCTTAGAGGTACCATAAATTCTCCATGACACATTTAGATTATTTGTTAGAGAGTTGGTTAGATCGTTAACTTAGGTTTTATCAAATTTTACACCTATTCACCCTACTAAACCAATGTGTGTCCTCGACACATGTTTTTGTGCACAAATTTCATGTCATTTGTCCGATTTTAGCGAATTTGGTCATTCCGAATCGTCTCAAGGTCTAGTTTTTCATGGAGTGCCGACTTTGAAGAATTGATATTTTCCTGGCCATCAAATTGGATGATTACAAACATTACTCGCTAAATTTCGGCACACTAAACATTATTTTCTCTCAAAGAAGACTTCATGTTAAGTACATTTTTTTCTCTCGGCATAATAATAATATGACCTATATTAATGTCGATAATACGTTTTCGTAGAAAATAAAAACAAAATAATCATGTCATCAAATCCCATCTTGTAACATAATAGAAGCCATGCCATACATCACGTAATTAAAATACATCGTTATTGGTAAATCTAAGACGTATTGTAGAAGCATATGTGTTGTAAGTTGATCTCTTGCTACATATAGGTGCTTTTAGCAAAAATAGATCTTCGAGGTACCATAAATTCTCCATGACACATTTAGATAATTTGTTAGGGAGTTGGTTAGATCGCTAACTTAGATTTTACCATATTTTACACCTATTCACGCTACTAAACCAGTGCTTGTCCTCTGACGCAAGTTTTTCTGCACATATTTCACCTCGTTTGTCCGATTTTAGCGAATTTGGTCATTCCGGAATCGTCTCGAGGTCTAATTTTTCATGGAGAGCCGACATTGAATAATTGATTTGGTCCTGGCCATCAAATTTGAAGATTACAAACTTTACTCGCTAAATTTCGGCACACTAAACATTATTTTCTCTCAGCAAGACTTCATGTTAAGTACATTTTTTTCCCTGGCATAATAATAATATGACCAATATTAATGTCAGATAATACGTTCTCGTAGAAAATGAAAACAAAATAATCATGTCATCAAATCCCGTCTTGTAACGGAATAGAAGCCATGCCATATATCACGTAATTAAAATACATCGTTATTGGTGAATCTAAGACGTATCTTTGAAGCATATGTGTTGTAAGTGGATGTCTTGCTACATTTAGGTGCTTTTAGAAAAAATAGATCTTAGAGGTACCATAAATTCTCTATGACAAATTTAGATAATTTAATAGGCGAGTTTGTAAGATCGCTAACTTAGGTTTTACCATATTTTACACCTATTCACGCTACTAAACCAAGTGTTTGTCCTCCGACGCATGTTTTTGTGCACAGATTTCTCCTCGTTTGTCCGATTTTAGCGAATTTGGTCATTCCGGAATCGTCTCGAGGTCTAGTTTTTCATGGAGAGCCGACTTTGAAGATTGATATGATCTTGGCCAGCAAATTTGAAGATTACAAACTTTATTTGCTAAATTTCGGCACACTAAACATTATTTTCTCTCAAAGAAGACTTCATGTTAAGTACATTTTTTTCTCTCGGCATAATAATAATATGACCAATATTAATGTCGATAAAAATGTTCTCGTAGAAAATGAAAACAAAATAATCATGTCATCAAATCCCGTCTTGTAACGTAATAGAAGTCATGCCATACATCACGTAATTAAAATACATCGTTATTGGTGAATCTAAGACGTATTGTTGAAGCATATGTGTTGTAAGTGGATGTCTTGCTACATTTAGGTGCTTTTAGAAAAAATAGATCTTAGAGGTACCATAAATTCTCCGTGACACATTTAGATAATTAGATAGGGTGTTCGCTAGATCGCTAATTTAGGTTTTGCCAAATTTTACAACTATTCACGCTACTAAACCAGTTTTTGTCCTCTTACGCATGTTTTTATGCACAAATTTCACCCCGTTTGTCCGATTTTAGCGAATTTGGTCATTCCGGAATCGTCTTGAGGTCTAGTTTTTCATGGAGAGCCGATTCCGAAGAATTGACATTTTCCTGGCCATCAAATTTGAAAATTACAAACCTTACTCGCTAAGTTTCGGCACACTAAAGATTATTTTCTCTCAGCAAGACTTCATGTTAAGTACATTTTTTTCTCTGGCATAATAATAATATGACCAATATTAATGTCAGATAAAACGTTCTCGTAGAAAATGAAAACAAAATAATCATGTCATCAAATCCCGTCTTGTTACGTAATAGAAGCCGTGCCATACATCGCGTAATTAAAATACATCGTTATTTGTGAATCTTAGACGTATTGTTGAAGCATATGTGTTGTAAGTGGATGTCTTGCTATATTTAGGTGATTTTAGCAAAAATAGATCTTAGAGGTACCATAAATTCTCCATGACACATTTAGATTATTTGTTAGAGAGTTGGTTAGATCGTTAACTTAGGTTTTATCAAATTTTACACCTATTCACCCTACTAAACCAATGTGTGTCCTCTGACACATGTTTTTGTGCACAAATTTCATGTCATTTGTCCGATTTTAGCGAATTTGGTCATTCCGGAATCGTCTCAAGGTCTAGTTTTTCATGGAGTGCCGACTTTGAAGAATTGATATTTTCCTGGCCATCAAATTGGATGATTACAAACATTACTCGCTAAATTTCGGCACACTAAACATTATTTTCTCTCAGCAAGACTTCATGTTAAGTACATTTTTTTCTCTGGCATAATAATAATATGACCTATATTAATGTCAGATAATACGTTTTCGTAGAAAATAAAAACAAAATAATCATGTCATCAAATCCCATCTTGTAACATAATAGAAGCCATGCCATACATCACGTAATTAAAATACATCGTTATTGGTAAATCTAAGACGTATTGTAGAAGCATATGTGTTGTAAGTTGATCTCTTGCTACATATAGGTGCTTTTAGCAAAAATAGATCTTCGAGGTACCATAAATTCTCCATGACACATTTAGATAATTTGTTAGGGAGTTGGTTAGATCGCTAACTTAGATTTTACCATATTTTACACCTATTCACGCTACTAAACCAGTGTTTGTCCTCTGACGCATGTTTTTGTGCACATATTTCACCTCGTTTGTACGATTTTAGCGAATTTGGTCGTTCCGGAATCGTCTCGATGTCCTGTTTTTCAGGGAGAGCCAACTTTGAAGAATTGATATTTTCCTGGCCATCAAATTTGAAGATTACGAGCTTTACTCGCTAAATTTCGGCACACTAAAGTTTATTTTCTCTCAGCAAGACATCATGTTAAGTACATTTTTTTCTCTGGCATAATAATAATATGACCAATATTAATGTCAGATAATACGTTCTCGTAGAAAATAAAAACAAAAATAATCCTGTCATCAAATCCCTTCTTGTAATGTAATGGAAGCCGTGCCATACATCACGTAATTATAATACATCGTTGTTGGTGAATCTAAGACGTATTGTTGAAGCATATGAGTTGTAAGTGGATGTCTTGCAACATTTATGTGCTTTTAGCAAAAATAGATCTTAGAGGTACCATAAATTCTCCACGACACATTTAGATAATTTGTTAGGGAGTTGGTTAGATCGCTAAGTTAGGTTTTACCATATTTTACACCTATTCACGCTACTAAACGAGTGTTTGTCCTCTGACGCATGTTTTTGTGCACATATTTCACCTCGTTTGTCCGATTTTAGCGAATTTGGTCATTCCGGAATCGTCTCGAGGTCTAGTCTTTAATGGAGAGCCGACTTTGAAGATTAATATTATCTTGGCTATCAAATTTGAAGATGACAAACTTTACTCGCTAAATTTCGTCACACTAAACATTATTTTCTCTCAGCAAGACTTCATGTTAAGTACATTTTTTTCTTTGGAATAATAATAATATGACCAATATAAATGTCAGATAATACGTTCTCGTAGAAAATGAAAACAAAATAATTATGTCATCAAATCCCGCCTTGTAACGTAATAGAAGTCATGCCATACATAACGTAATTAAAATACATCGTTATTGGTGAATCTAAGACGTATTGTCGAAGCATATGTGTTGTAAGTGGATGTCTTGCTACATTTAGGTACTTTTAGCAAAAATGGATCATAGAGGTACCATAAATTCTCCGTGACACATTTAGATAATTAGTTAGGGAGTTCGCTAGATCGCTAACTTAGGTTTTGCCAAATTTTACACCTATTCACGCTACTAAACCAGTTTTTGTCCTCTTACGCATGTTTTTATGCACAAATTTCACCTCGTTTGTCCGACTTTAGCGAATTTGGTCATTCCAGAATCGTCTTGAGGTCTAGTTTTTCATGGAGAGCCGATTCTGAAGAATTGATATTTTCCTTGCCATCAAATTTGAAAATTACAAACCTTACTCACTAAATTTCGGCACACTAAATATTATTTTCTCTCAGCAAGACTACATGTTAAGTACATTTTTTTCTCTGGCATAATAATAATATGACCTATCTTAATGTCAGATAATAAGTTCTCGTAGAAAATAAAAACAAAATAATCGTGTCGTCAAATCCCGTCTTGTAACGTAATAGAAGCCATGCCATACATCGCGTAATTAAAATACATCGTTATTGGTGAATCTTAGACGTATTGTTGAAGCATATGTGTTGTAAGTGGATGTCTTGCTATATTTAGGTGCTTTTAGCAAATATAGATCTTAGAGGTCCCATAAATTCTCTATGACACATTTGGATAATTTGTTAGGGAGTTGGTTAGATCGCTAACTTAGATTTTGCCAAATTTTACACCTATTCACGCTACTATACCAGTTTTTCTCCCCTGACGCATGTTTTTATGCACATATGTCACCTCGTTTGTCCGATTTTAGCGAATTTGGTCATTCCAGAATCGTCTTGAGGTCTAGTTTTTCATGCAGAGCCGATTTTGAAGAATTGATATTTTCCTTGCCATCAAATTTGAAGATTACAAACTTTACTCGCTAAATTTCGGCACACTAAAGATTATTTTCTCTCAGCAAGACTTCATGTTAAGTTCATTTTTTTCTCTGGCATAATAATAATATGACTAATACTAATGTCAAATAATACGTTCTCGTAAAAAATAAAAAAAAAATAATCATGTCATCAAATCCCGTCTTGGAACGTAATAGAAGCCATGCCATACATCATATAATTAAAATACATCATTATTGGTGAATCTAAGACGTATTGTTGAAACATATGTGTTGTAAGTGGATGTCTTGCTACAAGGTGCTTTTACCAAAAATAGATCTTAGAAGTACCATAAATCTCTATGCCACATTTAGATAATTTCTTAGGGAGTTGTTTGGATATTTAAATTAAGTTTTACCAAATTTTACACGTATTCACGCTACAAAACCAGTTTTTGTCCTCTGACGCATATTGTGCACAGATTTCACCTCGTTTGTCCGATTTTAGCGAATTTGGTCATTCCGGAATCGTCTCGAGGTCTAGTTTTTCATGGAGAGCCGATTTTGAAGAATTGATATTTTCCTGGCCATCAAATTCGAAGATTACATACATTACTCGCTAAATTTTGGCAAACTAAACATTATTTTCTCTCAGCAAGACTTCTTGTTAAGTACATTTTTTCTCTGGCATAATAATAATATGACCTATGTTAATGTCAGATAATACGTTCTCGTAGAAAATAAAAAGAAAATAATCATGTCATCAAATCCCGTCTTGTAACGTAATAGAAGCCATGCCATACATCACGTAATTAAAATACATCGTTATTGGTGAATCTAAGACGTATTGTTGAAGCATGTGTGTTGTAAGTGGATGTCTTGCTACATTTAGGTGCTTTTAGCAAAAATAGATCTTAGAGGTACCATAAATTCTCTATGACACATTTAGATAATTTGTTAGCGAGTTGGTTAGATCGCTAACTTAGGTTCTACCAAATTTTACACCTATTCACGCTACTAGACCAGTGTTTGTCCTCTGACGCTTGTTTTTGTGCACAGATTTCACCCCGTTTGTCCGATTTTAATGAATTTGGTCATTCCGGAATCGTCGCGAGGTCTAGTTTTTCATGGAGAGCAGACTTTGAAGAATTGATATTTTCCTGGCCATCAAATTTGAAGATTACAAACTTTACTCGCAAAATTCCGGCACACAAAAGATTATTTTCTCTCGGCAAGACTTCACGTTAAGTACATTTTTTTCTCTGGCATAAAAATATTATGACCAATATTAATGTGAGATAATATGTGCTCATAGAAAATAAAAACAAAATAATCATGTCATCAAATCCCTTCTTGTAACGTAATTGAAGCCATGCCATACATCACGTAATTAAAAGACATCGTTATTGGTGAATCTAAGACGTATTGTTGAAGCATATATGTTGTAAGTGGATGTCTTGCTACATTTAGGTGCTTTTAACAAAAATAGATCTTAGAGGTACAATAAATTCTCCATGACACATTTAGATAATTTGTTAGGGAGATGGTTGGATCTCTAAATTAAGTTTTATGAAATTTAACACCTATTCACGCTACTAAACCAGTTTTTGTCCTCTGACACATATTGTGCATAGATTTAACCTCGTTTGTCCGATTTTAGCGAATTTGGTCATTCCAGAATCGTCTCGAGGTCTAATTTTTCGAGGAGAGCTGATTTTGAAGAATTGACATATTCCTGGCCATCAAATTTGAAGATTACATAATTTACTCGCTAAATTTTGGCACACTAAAGATTATTTTCTCTCAGCAAGACTTCTCGTTAAGTACATTTTTTTCTCTGGCATAATAATAATATGACCAATATTAATGTCACATAATACATTCTCGTAGAAAATAAAAACAAAATAATCATTTCATCAAATCCCGTCTTGTAACATAATGGAAGCCATGCCATACATTACGTAATTAAAAGACATCGTTATTGGTGAATCTAAGACGTATTGTTAAAGCATATGTGTTGTGAGTGGATGTCTTGCTACATTTAGGTGCTTTTAGCAAAAATAGATCTTAGAGGTACCATAAATCTCTATGACACATTTAGATAATTTGTTAGGGAGTTGGTTGGATCTCTAAATTAAGTTTTACCAAATTTTACACCTATTATCGCCACTAAACCAGTTTTTGTCATCTGATACATGTTATTGTGCACATATCTAACATCGTTTGTCCGATTTTAGCAAATTTGGTCATTCCGGGATCGTCTCGAGGTCTAGTTTTTCACGGAGAGCCGATTTTGAAGAATTGCTATTTTCCTGGCCATCAAATTCGAAGATTACAAACTTTACTCGCTAAATTTCGGCACCCTAAACATTATTTTCTCTCAGCAAGACTTCATGTTAAGTACATTTTTTTCACTAGCATAATAATAATAAGACCAATATTAATGTCAGATTATACGTTCTCGTAGAAAATAAAAACAAAATATTAATATAATGGAAGCCATGCCATACAACACGTAATTAAAATACATCATTATTGGTGAATCTAAGACGTATTGTTGAAGCATACATGTTGTAAGTGGATGTCTTGCTACATTTAGTATCTTTTAGCAAAAATAGATCTTAGAGATACCATAAATTCTCCATGACACATTTAGATAATTTGTTAGCGAGTTGGTTAGATCGCTAACTTAGGTTTTGCCATATTTTACACCTATTCACTCTAATAAATCAGTTTTTGTCCTCTGACGCATGTTTTTATGCACAGATTTTACCTCGTTTGTCCGATTTTAGCGAATTTGGTCATTCCAGAATCGTCTCGAGGTCTAGTTTTTCATGGAGAGCCGATTTTGAAGAATTGATATTTCCCTGGCCTTCAAATTTGAAGATTCCAAACTTTACTCGCTAAATTTCGGCACACAAAAGATTATTTTCTCTCAGCAAGACTTCATGTTAAGTACATTTTTTTCTCTGGATAATAATAATATGACCAGTATTAATGTCAGATAATACGTTCTCTTAGAAGATAAAAACAAAATAATCCTGTCATTGAATCACGTCTTGTAACGTAATCGAAGCCATGCCATACATCACGTAATTATAATACATCGTTATTGGTGAATCTAAGACGTATTGTTGAAGAATATGTGTTATAAGTGGATGTCTTGCTACATTTAGGTGCTTTTAGCAAAAATAGATCTTAGAGGTACCATAAATTCTCCATGACACAATTAGATAATTTGTTAGGGAGTTGGTTAGATTGCTAACTTAACTTTTACCAAATTTTACACCCATTCGTGCTACTAAACCAGTTTTTGTCCTCTCACGCATGTTATTGTGCACAGATTTCACCTCGTTTGTCCGATTTTAGCGAATTTGGTCATTTCGGAATCGTCTCGAGGTCTAGTTTTTCATGGAGTGCCGATTTTGAAGAATTGATATTTTCCTGGCCATCAAATTTGAAGATTACAAACTTTACTCGCTAAATTTCGGCACACAAAAGATTATTTTCTCTCAGCAAGACTTCATGTTAAGTACATTTTTTTCTCTGGATAATAATAATATGACCAGTATTAATGTCAGATAATACGTTCTCTTAGAAAATTAAAACAAAATAATCCTGTCATCGAATCACGTCTTGTAACGTAATCGAAGCCATGCCATACATCACGTAATTAAAATACATCATTATTGGTGAATCTAAGACGTATTGTTGAAGCATATGTGTTGTAAGTGGATGTCTTGCTACATTTAGGTACTTTTAGCAAAAATAGATCTTAGAGGTACCATAAATTCTCCGTGACACATTTATATAATTAGTTAGGGGGTTCGCTAGATCGCTAACTTAGGTTTTGCCAAATTTTACACCTATTCACGCTACTAAACCAGTTTTTGTCCTCTTACGCATGTTTTTATGCACAAATTTCACATCGTTTGTCCAACTTTAGCGAATTTGGTCTTTCCAGAATCGTCTTGAGGTCTAGTTTTTCATGGAGAGCCGATTCTGAAGAATTGATATTTTCCTGGCCATCAAGTTTGAAAATTACAAACCTTACTCACTAAATTTCGGCACACTAAAGATTATTTTCTCTCAGCAAGACTTCATGTTAAGTACATTTTTTTCTCTGGCATAATAATAATTTGACCAATATTAACGTCAGATAATACGTTCTCGTAGAAAATAAAATCAGAATAATCATGTCATCAAATCCCGTCTTGTAACGTAATGGAAGCCATGCCATACATCACGTAATTAAAATACATCATTATTGGTGAATCTAAGACGTATTGTTGAAGCATATGTGTTGTAAGTGGATGTCTTGCTACATTTAGGTGCTTTTAGCAAAAATAGATCTTAGAGGTACCACAAATTCTCCATGACACAATTAGATAATTTGTTAGGGAGTTGGTTAGATCGCTAACTTAACTTTTACCAAATTTTACACCCATTCGCGCTACTAAACTAGTTTTTGTCCTCTCACGCATGTTATTGTGCACAGATTTAACCTCGTTTGTCCGATTTTACTGAATTTGGTCATTTCGGAATAGTCTCGAGGTCTAGTTTTTCATGGAGAGCCGATTTTGAAGAATTGATATTTTCCTGGCCATCAAATTTGAGGATTACAAACTTTACTCGATAAATTTTGGCACACTAAAGATTATTTTTTCTCATCAAGACTTCATGTTAAGTACATTTTTTCTCTGGCATAATAATAATATAACCAATATTAATGTCAGATAATATGCTCTCGTAGAAAATAAAAACAAAATAATCATGTCATCAAATCCCGTCTTGTAACTTATTGGAAGCCATGCCATACATCACGTAATTAAAATACATCGTTATTGGTGAATCTAAGACGTATTGTTGAAGCATATGTATTGTAAGTGGATGTTTTGCTACAATTAGGTGCTTTTATCAAAAATAGATCTTAGAGGTACCACAAATTCTCCATGACACAATTAGATAATTTGTTAGGGAGTTGGTTAGATCGCTAACTTAACTTTTACCAAATTTTACACCCATTCGCGCTACTAAACCAGTTTTTGTCCTCTCACGCTTGTTATTGTGCACACTTTTAACCTCGTTTGTCCGATTTTAGCGAATTTGGTCATTTCGGAATCATCTCGAGGTCCAGTTTTTCACGGAGAGCCGATTTTGAAGAATTGATATTTTGCTGGCCATCAAATTTGAAGATTACGAACTTTACTCCCTAAATTTCGGCACACTAAAGATTATTTTCTCTCAGCAAGACTTCATGTTAAGTACATTTTTTTCTCTGGCATAATAATAATATGACCAATATTAACGTCGGATAATACGTTCTCGTAGAAAATAAAATCAGAATAATCATGTCATCAAATTTTGTCTTGTAACGTAATGAAAGTCATGCCATACATCACGTAATTAAAATACATCGTTATTGGTGAATCTAAGACGTATTGTTGAAGCATATGTGTTGTAAGTGGATGTCTTGCTAGGTGCTTTTAGCAAAAATAGATCTTAGAGGTACCATAAATTCTCCATGACACATTTAGATAATTTGTTGGGGAGTTGGTTAGATCGCTAACTTAGGTTTTGCCATATTTTACACCTATTCACGCTACTAAACTAGTTTTTGTCCTCTGAGGCATGTTTTTATGCACAAATTTCACCTTGTTTATCCGATTTTAGCGAATTTGGTCATTGCAGAATCGACTCAAGGTCTAGTTTTTCATGTAGAGCCGATTTTGAAGAATTGATATTTTCCTGGCCATCAAATTTGAAGATTACAAACTTTACTCGCTAAATTTCGGCACGCTAAAGATTATGTTCTCTCAGCAAGACTTCATGTTAAGTACATTTTTTTCTCTGGATAATAATAATATGACCAATATTAATGTCAGATAATACGTTCTCGTAGAAAATAAAAACAAAATAATCCTGTCATCAAATCCCGTCCTGTAACGTAATCGAAGCCATGCCATACATCACGTAATTAAAATACATCGTTATTGGTGAATCTGAGACATATTGTTGAAGCATATGTGTTGTAAGTGGATGTCTTGCTACATTTAGGTGCTTTTAGCAAAAATAGATCTTAGACGTACCATAAATTCTCCATGACACATTTAGATAATTTGTTAGGGAGTTGTTTAGATCGCTAACTTCAGTTTTACCAAATTTCATACCCATTCACGCTACTAAACCAGTTCTTGTCCTCTGACGCATGTTATTGTGCACAGATTTAACCTGGTTTGTCCGATTTCAGCGAATTGGGTCATTTCGGAATGGTCTCGAGGTCTAGTTTTTCACGGTTAGCCGATTTTGAAGAATTGATATTTTTCTGGCCGTCAAATTTGGAGATTACAAACTTTACTCGCCAAATTTCGGCACACTAAAGATTATTTTCTCTCAGCAAGACTTCATGTTAAGTACATTTTTTTCTCTGGCATAATAATAATATGACCAATATTAACGTCAGATAATACGTTCTCGTAGAAAATAAAATCAGAATAATCATGTCATCAAATCGCGTCTTGTAATGTAATGGAAGTCATGCCGTACATCACGTAATTAAAATACATCGTTATTGGTGAATTTAAGGTGTATTGTTGAAGCATATGTGTTGTAAGTGGATGTCTTGCTAGGTGCTTTTAGCAAAAATAAATCTTAGTGGTACCATAAATTCTCCATGACACATTTAGATAATTTGTTGGGGAGTTGGTTAGATCGCTAACTTAGGTTTTGCCATTACACCTATTCACGCTACTAAACCAGTTTTTGTCCTCTGATGCATGTTTTTATGCACATATTTAACCTTGTTTATCCGATTTTAGCGAATTTGGTTATTCCAGAATCGACTCAAGGTCTAGTTTTTCATGGAGAGCCGATTTTGAAGAATTGATATTTTTCTGGCCATCAAATTTGAAGATTACAAACTTTACTCGCTAAATTTCGGCACACCAAAGATTATTTTCTCTCAGCAAGACTTCATGTTAAGTACATTTTTTTCTCTGGATAATAATAATATGACCAATATTAATGTCAGATAATACGTTCTCGTAGAAAATAAAAACAAAATAATCCTGTCATCAAATCCCGTCCTGTAACGTAATCGAAGGCATGCCATACATCACGTAATTAAAATACATCGTTATTGGTGAATCTAAGACGTATTGTTGAAGCATATGTGTTGTAAATGGATGTCTTGCTACATTTAGGTGCTTTTAGCAAAAATAGATCTTAGAGGTACCATAAATTCTACATGACACAATTAGATAATTTGTTAGGGAGTTGGTTAGATCGCTAACTTAAGTTTTACCAAATTTTACACCCATTCACGCTACTAAACCAGTTCTTATCCTCTAACGCATGTTATTGTGCACAGATTTAACCTCGTTTGTCCGATTTTAGCGAATTTGGTCATTTCGGAATCGTCTCGTGGTCTAGTTTTTCACGGAGAGCCGATTTCGAAGAATTGATATTTTTCTAGCCGTCAAATTTGAAGATTACAAACTTTACTCGCTAAATTTCGGCACAATAAAGATTGTTTTCTCTAAGGAAGACTTCATGTTAAGTACATTTTTTTCTCTGGCATAATAATAATATGACCAATATTAACGTCAGATAATACGTTCGCGTAGAAAATAAAATCAAAATAATCATGTCATCAAATCCCATTTTGTAACGTATTGGAAGCCATGTCATACATCATGTAATTAAAATACATCGTTATTGGTGAATCTAAGACGTATTGTTGAAGCATATGTGTTGTAAGTGGATATCTTGCTACATTTAGGTGGTTTTAGCAAAAATAGATCTTAGAGGTACCATAAATTCTCCATGACACATTTAGATAATTTGTTAGGGAGTTGGATAAATCGCTAACTTAGGTTTTACCAAATTTTACACCCATTCACGCTACTAAATCAGATCTTGTCCTCTGACGCATGTTATTGTGCACAGAATTCACCTCGTTTATCCGATTTTAGCAAATTTGGTCATTCCAGAATCGTCTCGAGGTCTAGTTTTTCATGGAGAGCCAATTTTAAAGAATTGATATTTTCCTGGCCATCAAATTTGAAGATTACATACTTTACTCGCTAAATTTCAGCACACTAATGATTATTTTCTCTCAGCAAGACTTCATGTTAGTACATTTTTTTCTCTGGCATAAAAATAATATGACCCATATTAATGTCAGATAATACGTTATCGTAGAAAATAAAAACAAAATAATCATGTCATCAAATCCCGTCTTGTAACGTAATGGAAGTCATGCCATACATCACGTAATTAAAATACATCGTTATTGGTGGATCTAAGACGTATTGTTGAAGCATATGTGTTGTAAGTGGATGTCTTGCTACATTTAGGTGCTTTTAGCAAAAATAGATCTTAGAGGTACATAAATTCTCCATGACACTTTTAGATAATTTGTTAGCGAGTTGGATAGATCGCTAACTTAAGTTTTACCAAATTTTACACCCATTCACGCTACTAAACCAGTTTTTTTCCTCTGAGGCATGTTTTTATGCACAGATTTCACCTCGTTTATCCGATTTTAGCGAATTTGGTCATTCCAGAATCGACTCGAGGTCTAGTTTTTCATGGAGAGCCAATTTTGAAGAATTGATATTTTCCTGGCCATCAAATTTGTAGATTACAAACTATACTCGCTAAATTTCGGCACACTAAAAATTATTTTCTCTCAGCAAGACTTCATGTTAAGTACATTTTTTTCTCTGGCATAATAATAATATGACCAATATTAATGTCTGTTAATACGTTCTCGAAGAAAATAAAAACAAAATAATCATGTCATCAAATCCCGTCTTGTAACGTAATGGAAACCAAGCCATACAACATGTAATTAAAATACATCATTATTGGTGAATCTAAGACGTATTGTTCAAACATATGTGTTGTAAGTGGATGTCTTGCTACATTTAGGTGCTTTTAGCAAAAATAGATCTTCAATATGCCACCATCACACGCCCTGAGATCTCGTTCGCCGTCAACAAGGTCTCTCAATTCATGCACTCTCCAACAACCGCACATTGGACCGCGGTTAAGCGCATTCTTCGCTATCTCAAAGGAACGATCACTCTAGGGCTCCAACTACGCCCCGCGACATCTCTCTTTCTTTAGGCATTCTCTGATGCTGATTGGGCAGGTTGTCCTGATGACCGGCGATCCACCACAGGTTACTGTGTCTTCCTTGGCCCAAATCTAATCTCGTGGAGCTCCATGAAACAAGGGACTGTCTCTCGCTTAAGTACCGAGGCTGAGTATCGTAGCCTTGTCATGGCTACCCAAGAAATCGTGTGGCTCCAATCCCTTCTCTTCGAACTTCACATCGCTCAAACACGACCCCCTGTCCTATGGTGTGACAATATTAGTGCTACTTACCTTGCTCAAAACCCGGTGTTTCATTCCCGCACTAAACATATCGGCATCGATTTTCATTTTGTTCGCTAGCTCACAACTTCAAAGCAGCTACTTGTCCAATTCATCAGCACCAAGGATCAGATCGCGGATGTTCTTACGAAGGGATTATCTACTCCACATTTTCAACTACTACATCGCGCGCTCACCGTTCAAGAACCGATTTCGTTTGAGGGGGGGTGATAGAGTATTAGGTTATTAATAGAATATTAGCAAACTAATTAGGAGTAATCACTCAATGTATGGCTAGGATTCGTTCCCTAAATAAGTGGTTAGAATAATCCTAGCGGCTAGTTAATTAGTGGCTTATCTTAACTCAATTGTACTATAAATAGACTCTTATGTAATCTCTTAATTAATGAAAAACATAATTACCCTTCTTCCTTCTACTCTTCTCAAACTCTCTCTCTCTCTCAACAAAAACCCTAATGACTCGAAATTAAAATTAAACCCGACCCAAACTAGAAACCCGAATGATAAAAAATTCAAATAACCCGAAACCCTAATTATTCGAAATTCCAATGACTCAAGACTCAAATGACCCACAACCTTAATGACCCAAAACTTTGACGACTCAATATTACCTCATTCTTGACCTAAATCCATGAATTATTTCTGATTTTGTGATTGTTCTCTAGTATGATTAAACTAAATTATCCGACATGCCAGTCCAAGTGACCCACAGGCCACAACCCTGACATGAATGATATGTGACCTATCAACATGAGAACCTAAATCGATTAGCCTATAACCTAAACTAACCAAAACGCAAAAATTGAATGACTCATAACCCAAACCAAAATAATCTTAATCCAAATGATCCAAAAACCAATTAACCTAAAACCCAAATAATATGTAACCCAAATGACATAAAATCTGAATGACCAACGACCTCCAACATGAATTGACCCCTAAGCCAACTTGACTATCTGAACGCGATTAGGTCTGCATGTTTGAAATCTGTATATCCAACCAAGAAGGTTCTCGTTGTTCAATACTTATGCAAAAACTGTTATAATAAAGATTTTTATTTTTATTTTTATTTTTATTATTTTGTAGTAGGGATATTTTCGGAATTTCAGAAATAATTTATATGTTGGAGAATAATAAAATGTATCTCAATAAATCATATGCATTAAATAAAGAATTTAGAAATTTGAATTATCCAAATCTGAGGTGTATATTGAAAGTTATGATTATTTTAAATTTGAGGGACTAAAGTGTAAAAGTGGCAGCTGAAATTAGCTGTTTCGTTTCTTCAGTCAGTTCAGAAAATTTGCATTTGTGGGTGCTAAAAATCCGGATCTAAATTTAGTAGGAAATTAAGGGCTTTAATTTGAGTAATCAGCCATTAGTCTGAAAAAGACAATACAGCTATTACAGTTTTATTTCGCATTTCTCATTTTAAATCCGGACATAATTGTGTCCTTCCATTCTCTCTCTCTACACTCTCTCTCTCTCTTCCTTTGTCTCTTTCCTCTCTTTCTTCCCTGTACAAGAATAAAAAAGGGTGCTTGTCCTTTGAAGTATTAAAGATCCTTGTACTTGGAGTTGGTGAACCTCTAGTGAACGTATTAGTCGGTCTAGACGAACCGTGTCTACGCAGTTCAGATCCTTATTTTGTCCTAATCCAATCAGATTCAGCTTTTTCCTTTCTTATTCCACTACTACTGTGAGTATTTTTGTAATTCATGTTATCTATTATTTTGGATTTGATTACTTAAGATTAGTATTTAGATACTTAGGTCATGTTGCGTGCATTCATATAATTAGAATAAATATTTTGTTGTTATGGACCTGTTATTTAATTAACATAACTATAATTTTTCAAAACTAATTTGTGTAATGATAAATATTTTTACATAACATGAATAAAAAAAGATTATATTGAACAAACAAATAAGATAGAATACATTATTGTGATGTTATTTTATTATATAATATTATGACTAATTAATTTTAGAATTTTATTATATTTTATTTATTTGATGATACAAAATCAAGGGTTTTTGAAAATCTGAGAAACAAAAAATATTACTTTCCTAAAATCTGGAATTTATAAAACTGGGACTAGGAATACTGTTTATAAGAGAATCTGGAATTTCGTGTACTCTTCTAAAAGCTGGAATTTCAATTCCGATTTAATAAGGAAATTTGTTTTAAGCATATCTTTTTAACGACAATTTCAAATTTCGCAAATAAATAGTCCATTTATACTTTTTTGGTTATTCTGGACTCACTGGTAATATTAGTTTCTACATTTAAGGTCCATAAAATATTTTCGTGAATAATTAGATTTAAGTGAGCATGTCAGTATAAGTTTCGGGATTGAATAGTAATTAGCATTAATTAAATAATTAAATTCACGTGAGGAGTTCGTACTAGAAGAAGATCGAGAAGTTGAAAGAGTTGCCAAGGAAGATCAAGAGTTTGCGGAACCCGAAGATTTCGCGTGAGAGTTGCTAGTTTTGCATTTATTCAGGTAAGGTTTTATCCGCATATGCTTTCCCTTTTTGCTATATTTGTTCTTCCGTACAAATAATATATATTACAATTATTTATAGTGATAATACTGAATATTGAATATATAATTTTTATTTATGAGATAGAGCTTATATGGCTCAAATTAATATTTTTAGTAATATGAGAATTTAAAGATATTTTTGAGTAAGATACGGGATATAATGAGATGTATGAAAAGTGATAAGTAAGAGAATACAGCCGTACTTGGTAGGTGGAAGAAAGGACCGCTGATCTAGGTGAGAGGCCGTACTTAGTAGGTGGAACTTAGGGCTGCCGATCACCCAATAACGAGCTCGGAAAGACTTGAACGTGAAATAAGATAATATCCCAAAATAAAAGTATTTTTCATAATTATTATACTAAATTATACTTATGACTTCTGGTTACTTGATTTTATATTATTTTATTTTATATTAAACTCAATATATTCTATATTTGGTATGTGTGGCTGGGCCTCTTTTCATACCTTACTTAGTCAGTACTAATCCTTATATTTATTTTGTGCTCAAGTTTGAATCATTACCTTGTGATTGCGGGTGGAGAGACGTCACAATTTAATAAAATTTAGTTTAATAATTAGTATTAAATAAATGAGAACTTTATACTCTCAATCTTATTTTGTTGTTAAGTTTAATAAATGAAATTTGGAGATTATTTTGATGTATGTGGATGATTGTTTAAATATCTTTTGACGGTTGTTACATTTCGGTCATTTAATTGGATCCGGGGTGTAACAAAAAGTTTCTTTCATCCACGTTTGGATGTGCAAGAAATTTTCGGTTTAGGAAAGAAATTTTTTATGAATTAGGATTTGATATTTGAAATTCCTAAGAAGTTTGAAAAGTGTAGGGTAAATATATGATGTATGTTTGGATTACCTTAGGGATTTTTTAGGGAATGTCAATCTTTTTTTAATAAATTATTTGCTAATGAATTGTGACTAATTGTTTTAAACAAATTTCATAAAACAATATTTTAAGAACAAATAACTAGAAATTATTTAATATGAAAAAAGAATTAAAAAAATATAAAAAAATAAAATCTTTGTTAACTCTTGATGTATTATTTATGAAATTAGTATGTTATGAATTTCAAATTTTATTAATGTTTTGCCACTTCCTTCTAATATCTATTGATGAATTAAAAGAAAAGATTTTAATGTGCTTATCAAAATTGATGTGTTAGTTAATTAATCTAATAATCACTCTAATAAACAAACAGGGATGGATTTTTCTTAATTAAATTCATAGCAGAATTAAACAAACAGAGATAAAAGAATTCAAGAACATATAATCATAGCAAAATTCAACAAAATCAAGATACAAATATATCATTGAACAAAAATACACAACATATTACAAATACACAACATGCTATGAAACAGAGATAAAACAATGAACAAAACTTGATTAAAAAACAGATGAAATCGGGCGATCTTGCAACCAGTGATTCGTGGCAGATACAAATCAATCCGATGCCTCATACAAAGCTTCCTTGACAGAAATCAATCCTCTGCCTCATATCGATCTTTGTAACCAGATGAAAACAAATCGATGCCATTCAATCCTCTGCCTCATATAGAGATTCCTTCAGATCTTGCAATCAGCGATTCATGGCGAAACCTTGATCCTGAAGGTGGAAAATCTCATCCTCTATTCCGTACAGATGAAAAAGATCTAAACGCTCGTCTTCACCTGAAGGTGGAAAATTTCGTCCTCTATTATGTAAAGAGAGATAACTCGGTCTTTGACGAAGAAGAGGCGAACAAAGGTGGAGAAGATAAAAAAGGCAAGCCGGGGCGAGGAAGGTAAAAGGAGGAGGCAGCCATGGAAATAATGCGATCTTAATGAGGGGGGAGAGAGAATTGGAGAGAGGAAAAAGTTTCGTAGCAAAAAAGCGTCAGACCCGACCCGAAAATCCGATTCGACCCACCCGAAAACCCGACTTGATCCATCCGAAACCCGACCCGAAAATGTTGACAAGTCAACGACCCGAAACCCGACCCGACCCGAACCCAAACGACCAGAGACCCGAAATATTGGAACCCGAACGACCCGAAATCCGAAATACCCGAGACCCGAACGACCCAAAACCCGAATGACCCGAGACCTGATTGATCAGAGAGCTGAACGACCTGAGACCCGAATAAGCCGAGACCTGGATCTAAATAACCTGAACTTGCATATAATGAATGAATGTTCAAGCACCTGTTGATTTCACTGTTATACTAGTATTACATATTATTTTATAATATATTATTTGCTTCTTATAATATTGACATATTATTTTAGAAAATAATATATTAATTATATTGATTTCTAAGATATTAAATTTTATTTGAAACTTTTGAGCTCATCGACCTCGTTTTACAGTTTGCGCAAAATTGAAAATAAATAGATATTTATTTAGTCAAAGATTTTTCATTACAAGTTAAACATAGTGCGTAATTAGAGCTGGCAAAATCTAACTTGACCCAAAAATTCGACCCGACCCACCCGAACCCAAACCCGATCTGACCTGAAAATGTTGACAAGTCAATGACCCGAAACCCGATCCGACCCGACCCGAACCCGAACGATTCGAGACCCGAAATACCCGAGACCCGAACGACCCGAGACCTGAACGATCCGAGACCCGAATGACCTGAGATCTAAATGGCCCGAAACCCGAATGACCCGACCTGACCCGACCCACCCATTTGACACCTCTAGAAAAAACTGACCAAAAAGGTCATTTTTTTTTCCAGCAAATTTCTATACAAAAAGTCCTGAAAAATCATAACCTAAAAGTGTTCCATATAATATAATATAATATAATATAATATTTAGTATTATTTTAATAAAACCCTAAAAATTCCTACAAAAAAATTGACAAAAAATTAAGTTTTCAACCTTCCAACTTTATATACAAAATTTCCCTAAAAATTTATAAACCAAACCTTCCTATAAATTCCTAAAATGGATGGATCCAAACAAATATTCCTAAAAATTCCAAAATAGTTTCCTAAACTTCTCTTTCCTTGAAATTTCTTGTACATCCAAACACAGCCTAATTAGAATGGTGATTTGTACCACTTTGGTTTTGGTTTTCAATCCACAAGATGCTCTTCCCCAATACTTGTCAAAGAACATTTTTTTTCACATTTCTTAGAATTTAATGATAAAACCGTATTGGTATGATCATGCTAGGTTATGATGTTTAAGAGCTGTCAAAAAGAAAAAAAATGAAAATGTTTAAGAGATGTTTGTACATAGAATCCATATACATAATTTCATCATAAATTAATGAAAGAATTATGTGACTTGATGTTGGTGATACTTTCAGAAAGTCTGGTAAAATAAAATATTTAAAATAATTAGTATATCATTTATTCAAACAGAACATTATATACATCATAAGCAATTGTGTCACAATCACATTATTACATTATTCAAAACCCTAATTACATATAATACATCATTTTTATCGCACTACCCTATAAGGAACATATCTCAAACTTTCTCCACTCAAAAATATATAAACAAACCTCTTCACATACCAAATTATAAACATAATAAAAATCCATCAATTCAATGTTTCATAAAGGCCTAGTCGACTTGCACTGATTTTTTATCTTGAAGAGAAATAACAGTTTCAAAAGCCCCGACAAGTGCCTTAACCTTACTTTTTCTAGTTTTAACGAGCTTGTTAACCGTCTCTTCAATTATACTATTAAATAAACCTTGCAAACCCTTCTTCTCTTGAGTATCACGATGCTTTAACATAACAATTTGCCCGTTTGAATTTGAAGAACCCGAGCCAATGCTTCCTTTCCTCCTTAAACTCCTTCTCCCGATTTGAAAACCGCTCACATTTTCATTTGACCCTCTTCTGTTTCTAAATCTAAGCTTTCTAGGGCTATTTGGATCAGCTGGTAATTCGACAACTTTACCTCTTCTAAATTTTGACTTTTGGGGTTTGAGAGGGATTTCTTGTTCTTCTTTAGGTTTTGAATTGCTCGATTTTGGACTAACTTTACATGATTTTGATTCTACCATATGCAATGTTTTCTCTTTAGGTTCATTGGAGGAAGATGTTGATGGTGCATTTAGACCTTTTTTGGATCGATTAACTATTTTCTCAATCTTTCTCTCATGGCTTCTTCGCCCACTACTACTCCTTGTAATGGAAAATATAGATTTTTTCCTTGGTGAATATTTCTCCTCAGAAAGCTTATGCATATCGGTTTTACTATTCTTCTCTTTTGATTTGAACTTATCAAGCATTATTATGAATTTTTCACCTGATTCTTCATTTATTGCTTTGGATTTAGAAGTGGTTGCCTCTTTATAGTCTTTTAAATTATGTGACTTCTTATTTGAATGCAGTTTGGATTTGGAAGAGGCATCATTTTTCTCCTTTTCAATATCATATGTTTCTTTATCCTTCTTTACAATCATATCTTTCTTGTTCTTTTCAACTGATTCAGAGTTTTCAGATTCTACTTCTATGGATTTAGAATATTTATCATTTTTCTCCTTAGAAAGCTTATGCACATCGGTTGTGCTTTGCTTTTGTGTTGTTGGTTTTCCAATTGGTTTGGATTTATCGGTTATTTTTGTGTATTTTTCATCTGATTTGGATTTTGAATTGGCCGGCTCTTTGTCGTCTTTTCTATCATATAACTTCTTGTTTGAATCCATGTTAGTTCTTGCAGATACAGCATTTCGCACTTTATCAGTAGTATCCCTTTCGTTTGTCTCTTTTAACCTCAAATTTTGTTTTTTGTTCCTCCCTTCGACCAGGTTAGAGTTCTTCAAATCATCCAAATTTGTGTCTTTGGATTCTATTTCTTCGGTTTTAGAAAATAGATCCTTTATTCTTATAATTGTCTTTTTGTTCTTCTTATCAACCAATTTAGGGTTCTGGGCAACATCCAAATTTGAATTTTCAAATTCTATTTCTTCCACTTTACTTTCTTTTAGAGGGACCACAGCATCATAAGATAGAATATCTCTCCATTCAACTGGCTCACTCCCCCTTTCATTTGAATTTGAACTCTCCACACTTAATAACTCAATTTGCTCCGAAAATACAATTTTTCCGGATGATAAAGATCTCAACTTAATTATCTTCTTTTTCCTTTTTGGAATGACAGTTTTTCTTTTCTCGTCCTCTGAATTGTTTCTCGATCCGTACTTGCAAATATCATGGCAAGTGCTAGAGGAAGCCTTGAGATAATTAGGAAGGGTTTTCTCTTGATTTTGCAAAGGAGAAACAGAGCCTTTATTAGGGTTTTCTTGATTTTGCAAAGGAGAAACAGAGCCTTTGTTAGGATTTTCTGGATTTTGTAAATGAGAAACAGACTCTCTGTTAGGGTTTTCTTCAATTTGTGGAGGAGAAACATAGCTTATAGGATCTTTTTCATTATTGTGTAAAGGAGAAACTGAACCAACATGAGTTTTTTCTTTATCTCGTATGGGAGAAACAGACGCTCTAGGAGTTTTTGCTTGATTGTGTATAGGAGAAACAGAGGTTCTAGGAGCTTTTGCTTGATTGTGTATAGGAGAAACAGAGGCTCTAGGAGTTTTTACTTGACTGCGTAGTGGTGAAACAGAGCTACTAGGAGTTTTTGGTTGATTGTATAAAGGAGAAATAGAACCTATAGAAACTATTTCTTGATTGTGTATAAGAGAGACTGGACCTCTTGGTGTTTTTTCTTGATTTCTATATAGAGAAACATTGCCTCTAAAAGGCGAAACAGAACCTCTTGGTGTTTTTTCTTGATTGTTATATGGAGAAGCAGACCCTCTAAAAGGAGAAACCGAACCTCCAGGGGTCTTTTGTTGACTGTTATAAGGCGAAACAGAGCCTCTTGGCGTTTTTTCTTGACTGTGTAATGAAGAAACATGGCCTCTTGGTGTTTTTAACGGAGAAACTGAGCTTGGAGGAGTTTTTGGTTGATTGTTACAAGGAGAAACAAACCCTCTAAAAGGAGAAACAGAAGCTTTACGAGCTTTCTCATGATTGGGCAATGGTGAAACAGAGCGTCTGGGGGTTTTAGGTTGACTGTGTACTGGAGAAACAGATCCTATGGGATTTCTTGATCGAGTAGAAGTTCTTCTTTCATCTATCATGGAACGTGTCGACCTTTTGTCCATTATAGTTTGATGAAGGTCTAAGTGGGTTTCGAGAAGGAAGCTCGCCCTTGAAATTATCGCCAATCCTAACCAAAGTAAAGAAATAAAAATAAAAGCAATGAGATTATGTTTGCAATTTGGAAAAAGATTGGGTGTTCAATTCCATGTGAAAAGTTTGAAATTTAGTTCAAAACTGTCTGAATGGATTAGATTCACTACAAACGGACTAATGAAATCCAAAATCTATAAACTTGAAACAGCAATTTTGATCCTACACCAAATTAACTCAATGATCTTCCTAATAATTCAACTAAAACAATAGAACTAATTCCAAGTATAAAGATACTCAAAACTCAACTCATTTTCTTAAACAAAAAAAATAATAAAGATACTCAAATCGAGATTATACCTTTATTTGATGCCTGAATGAAAATAACACACTTGAGGAGGCCCAATAAGGGAAAATATGATGAATTCGCAACCTACCTCTCTCTCTCTCTCTTTCTCTTACAGGTCGTGCTACCAACTAAAATAAAAGCCATTCCTCTTAAAGAAAGAATACATTTCTTTTTTTTTTCTTTTAGTTTTTCTCTGGTATTTGGTTGGATGATTCAAGAATGGAGGTTTCCACCAAACAAGAATGAGAGTTGGTCTTTGAAGAAGTCGCGAGGGTTGACCTATACCAGCTTTTCTCATGTGAATTGTTTGACAATTTCCTTAGGTTATTTTCTTGTTAAACAACTTTAAATGGACTCGGTTCACCGCCAAATTTTTGTCATTTTCCATCACAAAAGTCCGAACTTCTAATTACGACAGCAGAGTCATTGTACTTGTAATTTATCCAAATTATGTTGTATAAAAATTATTTTAATCCTTTGGTAAGATAATGATATAATAGCAAAATAATTGATTGTACTTTATATCTTAATATCGTATAATATCATTAAATATTTGTACAGGTTGCAAATGACTCATAAATCATAATTTAGTTGATAGAGCATATTACATATGTCTGGAAAGAAATTATAAGTTCAAATTCTGACATACGCAAAAAAAAAAAAAAAAAAATATAACGCAAATTATCATTCAAAGTTTTCACAAATAAAATAGAGAAATTTGCAAAAACAAAAGTGTGGATTATGCCAAAATTGCAAAAAATTATCCTGCATTATTGGAAATTTGCAAAAAAGAACTTTATATTATTACTAAAATTGCAAAAGAACTCTTACCCATAGTTTGAGAGTTAATAGCAATCTGATTTTTAACGTCCATCTATTTCACCGGTTAATTAATAAAAGGGGAATTTTTTTTAATTATCAGCAGACGAAGTGGCTGCTGAAAATTATACTAAATAAAAAAAAAGAGTTTTATAATGTTTGCAAATTCTGTTTAAATAAAATAATAAAAATCCAAAGAAATAAGAAAAAAAAAGGGAAAAGAAAAGAGGTTATAAATGTTGTTCTATGATGATCTTAAAAATATTTCCGAACCACTAACAATTCTTTTGAGCTTAGACTCGCTGAAAAGAATAATGAATACGAAAGTGAAGTCACAACACGATAACTGTTAGAGAATTTGAAGATATGAAGCAACATCTGACACGCTCAAGTCTCGGTCAAGACATACAAGAATTAAAGATATTCGACGAAAAAAAATAGTAAAACAATATAAAATTTGAATAATATAAATAAACTTTAATGAGAATAAAATCATAAATCCGGAACATTGTCCGTTAGAATGGACCCATGTCAGGAAACTCCAAATTCTATATTATCTGCTCGAACTGGTCATCGTTCCGTTCGAACAAATCTAATATGGAAATAATTCTGATTATCATTGTCCGTTCGAATGGACAACTGGCATCATTGATTGATATAGTCGTTGAGATTCTGATTTTTTTATCATATTTATTGTTTGTTCGAACGGACCCTGGTTGAAAGAAATCCATAAATTCTCTCTATTGTCTTTTTCAATTATTCAATATTTATTTTGAGCGAAATTAGAGAAAAAAAAGATCGAGTTAATTGTAAAGATCAAAAGAAACCTAGTTGAGTTCCGTCCACAATCGGTAAGTGTTTGTAAAATGATTATCGGCACAAGTGGAAACACTATTTTGATTAATGAAATTAAGAAACTGAATAGCATATCCGGAGACATAGGCACTCGTGAAACATGTAGTAAAATGCTAAGGAGTTGAGTATGAAAAAGGAATTTTAACAAAATTAAATTGTTAAAAGGTCGAAGTGAAAAAAAAAGAGTAGGATCCAAGTAAACATAGTCAAAGCAGTTAATCTTAAAAAAAACAAAAATCTTAAATTATTAATGAAAAATTGATAAAATAATTAAGATTGGATAATTAGAAGTTTGAATTTGAAAGTAAAGTGGTTAATACAAGATAAATTATAGGATTGTCAGATGAAATTTACCCTCGATAATATAACATAAACAATTAATAGCATCACTATAAAAGTTATACAAGCAACCAAAGTTGGTACACCAAACCAATATATGCGCCAGTTGTGTCTTTCTCTATTATTTTTTTTGAGTAGTAGGCAAATTGCCTACTAAATTTTTATTGATCGTAAATAAAAATTACAAGTACAATAATTCAGGACATTAAGGAAAGAAAAATACACTGCAGCAACCATTTAATCTAAAGAACATAACAATTTCTCTAGCAAGTTACTTCCCATTCTTAACAATACTCTATCCAATTCTTCGCTTCTTGGAGTCCGCTCCGAAGACCTGGACAATATTTCTGCTTTGTTCTCTGAAGATACGAGCATTTCGCTCTTTTCAGATTGCCTAGCATCCAGCCATCCACATAGAACCTGCAATTATCTTCACTTGTTTGCCTGTTTGTTTCATGAACTGTCGTCCAATGGTTTGGATAGTGCTATTCTGCCAGCTTGGTTGTTTCTTGAGGTGTTCGGCAGTTTTATGCCAAATACTTCTTTCAAAGTTGCATTGTGCAAACATATAGTTGTGGGTCTCGGTCTGAGTATCGTTACAGTGAACGCATGTGTCTACCTCTATATGACCTCGACGTTTGAGACGATCTCTTGTAAGAAGTTTTTCTTTGATTAAAAGCCAGCCAAATGTTTTAACTCTAGTTTTTTGCTTTCCAGAGTAGTTTTGGCCATTCTGGTTTAATTCCACGATTGTTAAAGAAATCATATGCGGATTTGACAGAGAATTATCCTGTTTCGACTGTTGTATCAGCCGGTCTCCAGATGTGCACATCTTCCTCTGCCTCATGTAAGTGTATTTCACTTAACATATTTTGGAGTTATTCTGCTTGTTGCATTAGGATTGTGGTCAATGCTCGATCCCATGTTAGGCCTCTTTGTGGGGGACCTATAAATTCATGTACAGTACTATTCTTGCTATTTCCTCTTTCATATAGTTCGGGAATACATTTCATAATGTCTCCTCATTTAGCCATTTATCTTTCCAAAATTTTATATTTTTTCCATTCCCTAACTTGGTTTCTATTTGGTGTTTGAACCATTCATTTACTTCTACTAGTTGTTTATAGAAGAATGAGGTGTTTGAGGTTCCTTTATCAATTTATGTATCCTCATATAGTTGTTGTATCATCTCCATCCAGATGCTTGGCTTTTTGGTTTTGAGCATCTAGTTCCATTTCATGAGTAATGCCACATTGTGGACGTGTAAGTCAGTGACACCCAGGTGTAATGTGTATTTTTATACATCTTTTAGGGTTTAAAATATTGGGAAAGTGTTTAAAATTAACAAAAATTATTTTTGAAACCTTTAATACATTTTTGTATGATTTTTCAGGTAAATAGACCAAGAGAGGAAGATTTGGAGGACTTGGGTGAAAAGTCAACTCCAAATGAAGGACCGATATGCAAATCCTGGGACAAGGATGGCCAAATTCTCGATAAATCTTCGCAAAAACCCTACACACTCCTCTCCAATTCTCTTATAACCCTTACCCACCAATCATGCATACCAAAACCTACAAACTCACAAAAAGACGAAAAGTCATACCCGAGAAATTACCCTTTTGGCCAAAAGTCAACTGTCTCAAAAGGGGTCAAATTTAGTACCAAATTGACTCGACGAGATGAATCCAACGTTACAAACCTCGTGAAAAAAGGCCTTCTAGAACTCTCACAAAGCTTGGTCAAAGTCTGGTCAAACGGGCCAAAAGTTAACTTTTGATCAAATCAAATCCCTTTTTCAACCAATCCGAATGAACCATGTATAACTTTTTCTCTTATAACCCTACACACGTCTCTCCAATTCTCTTATAACCCTTACCCGCCAATCATGCATAGCAAAACCTACAAAACTCACAAAAAGATAAAATGTCACCCGAAAAATTGTCCTTTTGACCAAAAGTCAACTTTCTAAAAAAGGGTCAAATTTGGTACTAAATTGAAGAACTCGATGAGACAAATTCAACGGTACAAACCTCGAGAAAAAATGCCTTGTAGAACTCTCAAAAAGCTTGGTCAAAATCTAGTCAAACGGACCAAAAGTCAACTTTTGACCAAGTCAAATCCCTTTTTCAACCAATCCGAATGAACCACGTATTCCTTTTTCTCTCTTTAAATTCTTCAGAATCTCTCTTCCACGCCAATCAAACTGCGACACATGGCAAATCATTGCAACAGAATTATACAAAATTGACACGTTGCAAATTACTATTGGGCCAGTAATTCTGCAGCTCGGTACAGATCAATACAAGATTCCAACATGCTCCAATCGACATATGCCATGTGTCCACATGCGTATGAGGTGTTGGGTTTCTACCATTCATAACGCAGCGGAAAAACAAAAACGAAACAAAATCGAATTCGAAACCCAAAAGAAGGATCCGTGAATTACAATTAAATCAAAGAAAAGTTCATAACTTTGTACCTTCGGATTACGCTTAATCCGTGATGATCAAAAACGAATTTGGTTGACGGTTTTCTTTGCCTGATCCAAACCGGTTTCCAAACCGATCTTTTGAATGATTCGCCTAATCGGCCTCACAAACCGATCTCCAAGCAATCTCCAAATGAACCGATTCTCCAAGCAAACCGATTCTCCTAACAAACCGATTCTCCAAATAAACCGATTCTCCAAACAAAAATCACGGTTTCAACCCAAATCACAAAGACTCCGCACTTCGCTTCGTCCTCTACCGGTATCCACACGAACAACCCCTTTAAACGGATAAAGAACGATATATGCTAGTATTCGTTCTTCATTTCTCTCACAGAAAATAACAAAAGAATAATTTTTCGGATTTTTCTCTCCTCTTTTTCTCACAAAAAGATGGACGAAAATATTATACCCTTAATCAGATTTTGGGGTGTCTCTTGTGCCTATATAGTCCATAAGTTTCATATCCTATGTGCATGGTAACTATGTAACCATATATGCAACACACCTTATCATATAAGATATAGGATTGGATGTGTCACTTGACTATGTAGCTCTCCATACAACTTATCACATAAGTTATGATTTTTCTGTGTACGTCTCATTAGTTGTTCTTTGTGTGTGACCCTGTACGTTTACTTAATGTTGGCAATAATCACAATGGATTATAAATCATGAGCGGTCTCTAGCAAGACATCATGATTACCCAAATTAAGCAAGTATAGATGATTCGATCAAACCTAATTTATGTCATGCATTGTATCCTTTTGTTACACGATATCTATATCGTCCATAAGGCATGGTATGTGTCAACCTTATGTTGGTCGATAAATATTTCTTGATACCGAATTTGATTGAACATGAAATGACATTAATAACTCCTTATTAATTCACTTGAGCACGGCCGTGCGTTTCTTCAATCAAATCATCAAGAGGCCTAAAGATATCTCTCTCAATTTATGAGAGGAACAAATCCTATCTTAATTAAACTCTTTCCTCCACACAATTCATTATATACCTAATTATAATCTTTATGATCGCCCGGTTAAAGACGATGTTAGACTATATTAAAGAATAAAATTTATCATGTAGGAAACTGAGATAATCTCAAGTCTAAGGATTACGAGATACATTCTTTACCGAGAATAACTAATGACACGAACCATGTAGTATTCTCAAGGTGGGTCAATCCAAAGATATGGTCTCTAACATATACTTACGTTAATGACTTAATAACTCTTATTCATGATCAGTAAAACGTGACCATCAGTCAACTAACATACTGATGTCCATTTATAGCTTATCATAAAGTATGTTTGTCTCACAAACATCCTATGAATGATCAGGGACGGTTTAGAATATCATTCATAATACTTTATAGTTTTACTATCAAAGTCACATACTTTGATGATATAAAGCTGAATATCATATTCAAGGTTCATTTTAGTAATAAGAATAAAATAACCAATACGCATTTATTATATAAAATATCTCTAAATAAACACAATGTTTGTTTAACATAATCCATACATCTAGGTCTCAAATATATTGGCATAGGGCATACTACTAACATGAGGAAACACATTTTTCCATATGCCAGCAACTCTTTCTGTCCGTTAAACTGGTGACTGGACGACTTTGTTTGTCTAGCGAAAAATGTTTCGTCCGAAATTGGATGGTCTAGTGAGGCACAATTCAGTACGAGGTTCATTTATCACCCAATCGGCGTGCGACACGTGTTTGGTCCTCAGCATAAAACGCGTGCTGTAGAAATTCCTCTAAATCATCCCTTCGGTTCTTATTTACCCGGACACCTCCGTTTCTCAGATAACACTTGTTTCAGCAATAAATGGACTCTCATGTTGAAGGAAATGGAGAAAAGACGGAACACGTTTTCGGAAAATTCTGTTCGAGTCAGTCCAAGGATCAGTAGGAGGATGATTTTATCAAATTAAATGGTGACACGTGGAGTCCGTTTCTCAGAAATTGAGTGGGTTCAGTACCAGGTTATTCCTGCCCCCCCAATGGATGGTTGACACGTGTCCAGGTAGTTTTCTCAGCTCCAATCAGCGAGCGCCACATGTGAATTCTGGTACTTAAGAGTAAAAATGATTAAGATCCCCCACAACATGTACCCACACTAATTCAATCAGAATTTGAATAAGAGAGTGAAAGTAGAAATATTAAATAACCCCTAAATTACTATCCAAAGTCAAAACCGGAACAAGTCTTTATTTTAGTCCCACAACCGTATTTTCAAATATTTTCTAGGTCAAATCTCTCTATAAAAATTAGAGCTGGCAAACATGATGACCCGAACCCGAAAGACCCGCCCGACGTCCGACCCGGCCTGATTCGAAAATTTTGAAAAAGTCAACTGACCCGAACCCGCCCGACCTGGAACCGACGAACCCGAACCCGAAGAAATTGTTGTTTGATGTCCTCTCTAGCCCGACCCAGCATAAAACCCGACTTGCCCGAACCTGATATAACATGTAACCCGAGAACCCAGTCTCGATAAACTAAAATCCGAATTGACCCGAACCCAAATTGGACCAGTTTTAAAATAACCCAAAACCTGAATATAACCCGAAAATAATTTAATCTGACTAAGACTTCAAAATAATAAATATCATAACATAGATTCAACTAAGATTACCAACAACAAATAATAAATATATCATAACATAGATAGTTTTTGTAACATAGATTCAACTAAGATTACCAACAACAAATAATAAATATGTCATAACATAGATTCAACTAAATTCAACAAAGTGTCATTTGCGAAATAACAAAAATAATAAATTGTTTGAATTTCTAAAATAGCCAAGACAGGTCATGGCACAGATCTCCATGATGCTTTCTTTAATATTTTCTTTTACTTATGCATAGTCTAACCATAAATTCGGGAACCTTAAAAGACAGAGAAGAAAGTTCTAAATTTTTTACGAATTCAAGTAATTTTTCTAAATAAATGAAAATAGAATTTATAGATAGATTACTCATAACTTACTAAAAGTTATGATATTAGTTGACATTTGAAGTGACTGATACCCTTGCTCTCTTTGATAATCCAGCAAAATTGACCTCTTGTCCCAAAACACTCATGCTCCCCTCCATATCGGCAATATATTCTAATATTTACAATTTAAATAAGAATTATTTATCTATTATGTTCTGTTAAAACAACACATACTATAATAAAATATGTTACCTTCATATCCATATAGACAACTATGCGTAGTGATAAGTGCTTCTGCATTTTCAGATAAAAGAGAACTCCTCCATTTACTCAAAATTCTTCCGCCCATGCCAAAGGACGATTCTGATGCAATAGTAGTAATAGGAATTGCTAATATATCCCGTATTATTGTAGCTAATTCGGGATATCGGTTTTCGTTTTCCTTCTAATAAGCAAGAACATCAAATTCCGTATTATGATCATGTTGATATCTTGGTTCGTTGAGATACAAATCAAGTTGTGATTTATATACAAGATTTCCATTATCATAGTAATTAAATTCCTACATAAGAATATATAATATAGTATCAGTATAAAAGAGTACATACAGACTTAAAGAAAATATTAAGAAGGAATTAAAGTTTTTATATATCAAAAGAAAGAACAAACAATATAGAAATTTAACTTACACTTATGTCATCATCAAATGAAGTTTGAACAACTTGAGGTACAGTTTGATTGCTCGAGTACTCCTCAAAGAGTTTAAACAATTGATTTCGAATATATTCTCACTTTTGTTCGATGCCTATTTTTTTGAAGCAAAATCTCACAAATTGTAATTTATAGTATGGATCAAGTACCACGGCAAAGGAAAGCAACACATTGTACTCTTCCCAGTACTTGTCAAATTTTTCTTTCATTTTCTCACCCATCTTCCGCACATAATCATCCAGACTCTTGATGGCATCTAATACACGTAAATGAATCGTCCATATATTTTTAAAGTATAAATTAGCCGTCGGGTGGTACTCTCTTCCCGAAAATAATTTTTTTATATCATAAAATGGTTTTAATAAATCAAAAATCTTCTCAACCCTGTACCACTCTTCACTTGTGATATAATTATCATAATTCGCGTTATGCATCGCTAAGTTTCACAATGCACTACGATAAAGGAGGACTCTTTCAAGCATTAAATAGGTTGAGTTCCATCTGGTAGGGACATCCATCCAAAGACGACTTGACTTAGTTCCACCACCATAAAGCTCGACACACTCGTCAAATTTAATTTTTCTTGCTTCTGATCCAGAAATATATTTCACATTGTCTCTGATTTTTAGTACAGATTTATCAATCACTTTAAGACCTTCTTGAACAATTAGATTTAGTATATGTGCACAACACTGAATATAAAAGAATTGGCCATTACCTAATAATAAATTTTGTGCACAAAGTTGTTCACCTAACAATTCTTGCATTTTATCCATGTTACTGGTATTATCCAATGTAAGGGTAAATATTTTCTTCTCAATACCCCACTCTCTTAACAAAGTATGGATATTCTTGTATACTGGCAGTGTGAGGTGGTGGGACATGACAAAAATTTAGAATTTTACTGTTCAATTTCCAGTCCTTATCTATATAATGAACGGTAAGACAGAGATATCCTTCGGTTGTACATGAAGTCCACATATCCGTTGTTAAACACACTCTACCAGAAAATTTCTCATAAGAACCCTTAACTTTATCTTTTATTTTATTGTGCAACTTCAAACACTCACTTTTGATTGTATTTCTACTAATTGCTCGAGCATTCTCATTCAAGTAATAATGAATATCTCGATTACATTTTAAAATGGATAATCGTGACGAATGACGGCTAAAGCTAGCTTTTCACGGTAAATCTCTTGATCTATTTTTTTGCCGCCTTTTCCTTTTCCTTTTCCTTTACCATTCGCTAAATGTCTAGAACACCGATCTAAGTGTCGTTGTAAACTAGTCGTACCCAACGTTGACTCAGATAGATAAAGCTGCAAATAAGTGTAATTAATATATTAATATTGAACAAATAAACTAATAAAAAAACTGACATATTAAATTTCAAGGAAGTTCTTAATTTTACTAAATTTTAAAAGATGTTAAAGATTTATATCAACTGAATAAAAGTTTTTATTAAAATTGAATGAACCTAAAAAGGAATATGACAATTCATATATTTTATAATTAATATTAAAAATAATAGGACTTCTTAAAAATTGTGTAATTTAATTTCATAATCTTTTTTTTCTTAATAAGACAAGAGAAAGATCATATAAAAATGTACAAAACCTAATATATTTCATTGCTGTTCATATTGACAAAATGCATAAAGTTATATTGAAAAATAAATAGCATCATGTTCTTGTCAGATTGTAAAAACTTTTCTTCGGTAGATATTAAAATATAAAATTTAATATAAAATAAAAATATAAAAATATAAAAATTAATATCAAATAAAAATATTAAAAATAAATACATACCCTGTCACAATGGATACATTTTGCTCTTTCTCTTTTATCATCAAAATTATGACCTTCGATAATATCAAATTCTTCCCACACACTAGATTTTCTCTTTCTCTTTCTCGGAGCGTGGTCGGATGTAGTAGTTCTAACAATCTGCTCAACATCATTAGAAGCTTCAGGAGAATTCATTCCTGTTAATACATAGGAAAATAAATTAAATATTAAGCTCTCGTCTTGCATTATTTTTGTGATGAAATCATGAAAGTACAACAAAACATGCCATGTCACATATTCATATTTCTCATAAAGGTCATATTATATGTACAATATAATTAATAGAAGGTCATGATTTAGGAAGCGGAGGCTAACCATACCTAGAAAAAATGTATTTACTGCTCAACCGCTTGTCTAAGATCCTTTAAATAATGAATAAGATACTTTAAATAAATAACAAAGCAGTCCAAATATGATGATAGTACAAAGAGATATATACACAGTACCTTATTGGAGGGAGAGGAAGAGGACAGATGAGAGCTAAAAAGGGGACGTGCGAATCGACCTACGAAACAGCATAGAATAGTTTGATAAGCATTCTAAAGAGGAGGTTGTAGCATTGAGAGCAGTAAGATGGAACAAATTTAACTGATATTTTGAAGAATAAAAATACCAAAATTTTATGATTATAGCCAATGATCTAGATGGTTTATTTTTCAAGACAATTGCACACATATATATAGAGAAGAAGAAAATAAACACATCAATGAAATATGTGAAAGAGAGAAGGAAATTAAATATTGGAGGCAAAGGAATGCAATATTATTTCTAAAACAAAAAGAACTTTCTAAATATTTCATATTACATAAAGCAAGTAACTATTTCATATTATATAAATGCGGGTAAATATTCCACATTACCCATAAAATAGGTAAATATTTGATATTTCATATTTGATAAAGCAGTTAAATATTTGATATTTCATATTAAATAAAGCAGATAAATATTTCATATTTCATATTAGATAAAGCAGGTAAATATTTAATATTGTAATGTTATTTATAGTCCATATTTCTTATTTGACAGTTATGCCTCTAAATTAATTGTCTTATTTTTCTCTTTTCGCTCGACTTAAGAGACTCGAATAGATACAATTATTTATCTTCCTTACTCAAGTTGCATGTGTTATAAATGATCATGAACTATTTATTTTATTTTCATACTT
The DNA here is from genome assembly GCA_024447665.1 of Juncus inflexus. Classification (NCBI taxonomy): domain Eukaryota; kingdom Viridiplantae; phylum Streptophyta; class Magnoliopsida; order Poales; family Juncaceae; genus Juncus; species Juncus inflexus. The sequence goes on along the minus strand of JAJHPC010000009.1, from coordinate 7,417,154 downwards.
GTATTGTCGAGTTCTACTACCCGTATATATATACGTCTCACTATTTATATTAGTTGTAAAATCAAACTCATTCATATTTATTTTTACAAATATCTAAAGAATGATGATCATAATACACCTATTTCCATATATCTAAGTTGCGATTGATATATTTTTGTTTTTTCTGCTAAATTTCTTTTATAATGTTTATATATATATATATATATATATATATATATATATATATATATATATATATATATATATATATATATATATATATATATATATATATATATATATATATATTGTATATTGATCGAGATACAATACACCCATCTAAATATTTTTCTTGTATTTTTTTGGCTGAATAGACTGTTTCGATTGAATACATGTGGCAGTTGGCGGGTCAGTCAATTCGGGTTTCGGTGGATTACTGATTAGTTCGGGTGTTCTCGGGTTTGGATTTATTTTTGGTCAGTAGTCGTTGCTCGTATCGGGTTGTGTCGGTTATGGGTTAATTAGTTTGGGTAAAATTTTAGATCCAAGATGATTAGTTCGGGTCAGGTCAGGTTTCTCGGGTGGAGGGGGGGGGGGTCTCTTGGGCTAGGATTAAGTTTTCCATCTCAAGTTACGGATATTTAAGTTTCGAGTTTCGGATCTGGCTCGGGTCATTGGGTCTCGAGACGTTTGAGTTATCCAATTAGTTCGGTTACGGGTCAACTCAATTAGCTTCGTGTTTCGGGCCATTCGGGTTATGGATCAATTCAAATAGTTTCAAGTTTCGAGTCGTTCGGGTTATGGGTTGATTAGTTTTGGTAACAATTTATCTTCTGGTTGGGTCAAGTACTGGTTGGTCGGGAGGGTCTCTTAGATTCGTGTTAGGTTTGTCACCTCAAGTCATGGGTTATTCAGGTTTCGAGTCGGGCTTGGGTCATTTCAGGTTTCGAGTTTTGGGTCGTTCAGGTTACAGGTTAATTCAAATAGTTTCGGATTAAGGGTTTTTTTAGTTTGGGTAACATTTTGTTTTCTGGTCGGGTCAAGTACTGGTTGCTCGGGCGGGTCTCCTAGGTTCAGGTTTGTCACCTCAAGTCATGGGTCATTTGGGTTTCCAGTTGGACTCGGGTCATTTCGGGTTTCTGGTTTTGGGTCGTTCAGGTTACAGGTTAATTCAAATAGTTTCGGGTTTCGAGTCATTCGGGTTAAGGGTTCATTAGTTTGGGTAACCTTTTGTATTTGGATCGGGTTTGGTACTGGTTTGGTTGGGCGGGTCTCTTGGGTTCGGGTTAAGTTTGTCACCTCAAGTCATGGATTGTTCGGGTTTCGGGTCGGGCTCGGGTCATTTCGGGTTTCAAGTCGTTCCCGTTTCAAAGTCAGTTAATTTTCAGGTTATCCAGATCTCAGGTGATCAGTCATTACGGGTTTTGGTTTGTTAGGATTCAGGCCGAGTCGGATGGTTCATGACAGATTAGCATTTGCCAGTTCCAAGAAAATACAACCCGAACTCAGTTGGCCCGAAACCTGAAAAGACTCGATTTTCACTTGACCCGAACATCCATTCAACCCGAACCCGATATAATCCGAACCCAGATAACCCGACCATAACAAAATCCGAATACAACCCGACCCTACCCGAAACTCACCCGAAGACACTCTTGACCCGAAAAGAATCCGACTGACACAAGATCTAAAACCGACCCGACCTGACCCGTGTTGACCAAATCCGACGGGGACCCGAACATAAAATTGACCCGAACCCAAATGGGTTAACCCGAATTTGACCTGACCCGCCCGTTTGCCATCTCTAATAAAAATACACCCTCTTTCTCTCTCTAAGGAATCATTCATACAACCATTCTAATTTTCATTATCACACTCATTTCTTCATCCATTTCCACCATTCTCATTCTTCTTCTTTTCTTTTCCACCATTAATATCTACAAAGCTTCAATCTTAAATTCTTGAGAGTAAAAAGAGAGTGAGATTTTCAAAGAGAGAACACCAAATCTAGAATGATCAAGTGCGAAGATTAACAATGAAGGAGAAAAATTCGAGAACGATTGTCATCTTTAGGGTTTGATTTATTTTCTCTTTATTTTCTTTCTTTTCTTGGATGAATAATATGACTCAAGGATTTGTAAATTTGATGTTTGTGGATATGAGTGAGTAGATTCATAGTAGGAAAATACTTTTCATGTGATATATGCTAATGAAACTTTAAGTAAAATTTAGCATTTATTATGATATTTGAAAGATTAAATTTTGGCACTATTTCATAAGAACTAAAGGTAAGTTATTTGGAAGAATGATTTAAATTGAAATATTTGTGAGAGGTGTTGAGATTTATTTGAGTAATAATAATTTGGAAAGATTATTCTTTTATTTAAATAAGGGTTTAAATCGGGTATTTAAGATACTTGAAAATAGAAGTTTTTGAGTGGATTTAATATTTGAGTTATTTGTTGATTAATTTGTGGAAATAAATTGGTCAAACCTTGCTTTTAAATCTTAATAATAAATTATTATTTATTGTGATGAAATATTAACATGTCATATGAATCGTCGATATTTCCCTACTTTCTCTTTTTGAAATATTAAAAATAAAACTTTATTTCTTTTTCTCTCGCATCTATTTTTTTTTTATTTTTTATTAAAAACAACAACAACAACAATTTCTTAAAAACCACAACACTAAAATAAAAGTAAGATTTAACGTTAATCATTTGAGGCCTTGCCTCCTTTTGGATCGACACCCTAAACTCAAACTCCACATATACACTTGTGAAAACATTTAGGGGACTAGTTTATAAATATTCTTGTTGAGAGTGTGAATCGAATAACGACACGATTTACGCATTCTTTCACCAGGCCTCCATTTTCTTTTGGCATGCAGACTAATCCCCAATTTGCTAGACTTTTTCCGTGCTTGTAGTCTTTTGTGCCTTGCCATAAGAAATTACTCCTTATTTTGTCTAACTCATTGGGTAGCCATTTTGGCAGTTGAAAGGTTTGCATGTAATAGAGAGGACTTACGGAGTGGACTGAATTAAATAAGGTGAGTCGTCCACCTAATGAAAGGTGTTTTGTTTCCCATCCAAATACTCTTTTTTGTATTTTTTTTCTATTAATGGTTTGAACTCTTCTTGCCGAGATTGCATGATTGTCAATGGGAGTCCGAGATATGTGATCGAAAATTGTTGTTTGCGACATCCGAGTTCCTGTGCTATTTGGTGATCGAATTCTAATGGGACACGAATAGTGGCAAATATGCTTTTTGCATGATTTATTGTAAGACCGGTGATTTGACCAAAGTATTTTACCGTGTTTTTAATCACATTTAAATTGTTATATGATGCTTCGGCTATCAGTATGGTATCGTGTACATACTGGAAATCCGTAATTTTTACAAGGTTGGGTTGTTGTGTTAACCCATTTCCATATTGCAGTATTTTCTGTAGTGTGTCTGCTATGAGCACGAAGATGAGTGGTGATAGTAGATCGCCTTGCCGTAATCCGCGCTTATGGAAGTAGTATTCCCCTACGTTGCTGTTAATGTTAAGTGCCAATCTGATGGAGCTTAGCAGGTTCCCAACCCATTGTATCCATGCTTTTGGGACGCCTTTCTTTGCTAACATTTCTTTTAGGAACTCCCAATCGATCGTATCAAATGCTTTGTAGAAGTCAACTTTGTATAGTATTGAAGGAACTTTGTTTCGTTCTAGTATGTATAGTAGCTCTCTTGCAGAGACAAATGAGTCAGCTATGGCCCTGCTTTTAATGAATGCAGTTTATTTTTGATCTACTAGTTGAGTCATATACGGTTGTAGTCTTGTGGCTAGAATCTTTGAGATTAACTTTATTGGTCCGTCAATTATGCTTATAGGCCTATAGTCTATTAGTTCTTCTGCGTTTGGTTTCTTTGGTATTAGTGTTATTTGTGCTTTGTTTATACGTCAAAGGCCAAGCACATTATTCTCAAATGCTTTGCACAACCACACTACATCTTCTTGTATGAAGTCTCAACATGTTTGATAAAATTCATTAGGAAAGCCATCCGAACCGGATGCTTTATCAGCTGCTAGGTCAAAAATTGCCTTTTTGATCTCTTCTGTCGTTATGTTGTTTGCGATGTTAATTTGTAAGGTGGTTTCCTGTTGTATGCGCTGCATGTTCGGCTTAATTATTTGTGTTGTGTTGGAAAATAGATTCCTGAAGTATCTTGTGAATTCTTTCGTGATTTGCGATTGGTCTTGTATTATATTTCCTTGTACATTTATTGTCGTAATTTTGTTCTTGTTTTTCCGTGATTTGGTAATGGATTGAAAATATTTGGTATTTTGGTCTTCTTGCTTGAGCCAGCGGCATCATGCTCTTTCTCTCCATTTGGATTCTTCATTACCAGCTAACTCTTGGAGTTTGGTCTTGATAATTCATAATTTTAGCTCTGTTTGAGAAAGGTTTCTAACTTCCTCTATTGCATCTAAGCTTGATTACACCATTTTGTTGGGTTTCGGACGTGCATAATACAGCGGAAAATAAAAATTTCGTCCAAAACCAATCCGAGGATCCGTGCGTATCGGTTAAATCAAGGAAATAAATCTTAAAGATACCTTTCGGATTACGCTTAATCCATGACGCTCAAACCATGCGTGTTGTCCATGCCCCTCTAAACCGGTTACCGTCCTAACCGATTTTCCGTCCGTCCAGGTAGGATCGTGCGGAAGTCATCTACCGCACACACAATCGGTCTCCACCGAAACTCTCAACAACCCGTTCTCATCTTCTTAGGCCGAATAGATCACAAGCGCCAAAAGTACGAATGCCTCTACCGGTGTCAACAACCCGTCCTCATCTTCTTAGGCCGAATAGATCACAAGCGCCGAAAGTACGAACACCTCTACCGGTGTCCACACGAACAAACTTCTTAAAACGGGAAGAAGAACAATATATATGCTAGTAGCTTATTTTCCTCTTGCACAAGAAAACTCCTCTTATTTTATCTCCAAAAAGATGTATATAATTCCTCTCATATAATAGCACTCTTTCATTTTTTGTCATACAAAAAGAAAGCACCCTTTCATAATTTTGTCATACAAATTAGAAAGTATATTTTCTCTCTTTTGTCTCACAAAAGAGAATGTAAAATAATGAGAGAGAGAATGATATGTTGTATTGTGAATTTGGAGCCCTCTATGTCCTTATATAGAGGTGAAGAGTCATGTCTCTTCACACTAAAAGATGTGTATGCCATCACTCATCATTATCCATATGCCATCATCTAGACTTTTCTAGATTACATGATCTTTTGTGCTCATAGTCTTTATATACATATATATCACATCTTATCACATAAGATGACAATATATTTTGTGACATTCTTATGCAACTCATCATATAAGTCGCTAGGATTTTCTGCGCCCGTTTCAGTTTGTTCTTTATGTGTGACCCTGTAGGTTCACTTAATGTTGGCAATAGACTTGACAGTCTATAAATCATGAGCGGACTCTAGCAAGCCATCATGACTACCCAATTTAAGTGAATATCGGTGATCCGATTTACCTAATCAACAATCACGTATTTAGTCCCTTTGTCACGCGATAACTATATCGATCATAAGGCATGTAATATGCCATCCTTATATAAATTGATTAATATTTCTTGATCACAAATTAAACTGAACAAGAACAAATAATATTAATAACTCTTATTAATTCATTTGAGTATGGCCATACATTTCTTTAGTTCAATTCATCAAGAGGCCTAAAGATATCTCTCTCATTTATGAGAGGAACAAATCCCGTCTTGATTGCACTCATCCCTCTACATAATTCATTGTAAACCTAATCATAACCGTTATGACCACTCGGTTAAAGGCAGTGTTAGATATATTAAAGTGTAAAATTACTCATGTTGGGAACCGAGACAATCTCAGGTCAAAGGACTATAAATACTTTATGTTACAAGAATCACTAATGACGTAAAACATGTAGCATTCTTATGGCGGGTCAGTCCACTATATGGTCTCTAACATATACCTATGTTAATGACTTGATAACTATTTATCCATGATCAGTAAAACATAATCATCAGTCAACTAATATACTGGTGTACATTTATAGCTTGTATATAAATATATATTTATATGTATCTGCAAGTATATTTGTCTCCACAAATATCCTATAAATGACCAGGGACGATTTAGAATAGCATTCATAACACTTTATAGTTTTACTATCAAAGTCACGCACTTTGATGACATAAAGCTGAATTGCATATTCATGGTCTATTTTAATTATATTAAATTAATCTATAGGCACATATTATAGTCATATTATGAACATATGCCTAAGAAAATTCTGAAATACATAAGCATGAAGACTTGGAAAAATATTATCATAGTCTATACTATGAGTTTAACTTAACCACAAATCATGCATTATATGTTTGCACATTATCCATGTCGGTCTTTCTTTTAAAACCGTATTTCTATCTGATGGATCAATCAAATTCAAAACTTGATTGTCTGACATGGATTACATCTCAACTTTCAAAGTCTCTAACCATTAGAGCCTTGACTCATCATAGTATATTAGTAGAATGTGGACTCATCATCTATGAGTACGAAATTTTTATCATTAGACATGAAAAATCTATATTTTTCGTGCCTGCGATAAATTCTAATAGATCTACATGAATACACTTATGTTATATACTCAGACTCTTCAACATCTTGAGAGTCTAGTTGATTAATTGCAGACTCAATCACTAGTTGAAATCTGAATTAATTTCCATCCGAGCATTACTGTCAGTATGTGGAATTTGAACTTTTCAAATTTACTCCCACTATTTCTTTTGGAAATACTTCTTCCAAAGAGATATAATTTTCGAGTAACAAAAACTTTGTTCTCATATTAATTATAGAAGTAATATCCTTTACTTTTCTTAGGATATTCCACAATAAGCACTAATCCGATTAGATGCATGATGCTTCAATTAAGTATCATATCCTCAAATCTTGATAAAAGATAATCTGATACACCTACCAGTCCATATCGCATATGGAGTCTTTTACAACTGCTTTAGATGGAATTATATTCAGTATGAACGCAATAAGGGCGTAACCCCGAAAGAAATAGAAGATATGATCAAACACTTGGTTCTCGACTCCTCGATCTCATCAAAGAAATTTGATTTTTCGAAGCCAAGTTTTATTCTCTACTTCATTATTTGTAACTTTTGAACTTTTCAAAGTATTCAAATTTATTGTTTCAATAAAGCGATGAAGTAGTTTTCTCTAGCACGTTCACTCATTGATGAACATACATCACTATGTATGAGAGCCAATAAGTAACTTGCTTTCACCTTACTTTGTGAAAGACGTATATGTCATCTTGTCTAATAAATAAGTTACACATGTTTCAAATGATTCAAAATCAAATGAATTTGAAAATCCATCTTAATGGATTTAATAAATGTTCATCTTATTTAAGTGGACCAAGCGGCAATGCTAGATTTAAATTCTTAATATTAATATTATAGATAGACTTATAATTATCTTGTTCTATATAACACATAAGGTAATTTTTCTATTAGAACATTTCCAAAGAAAATTTACATTTATGAATGGTGAAATTATTATTCTCAATAATAAATTAATAACCATTCATAGATAAACTCGAATTATAGATAATACAAAATTTATTGTCGACATTAAATAATAATTATTTATGTCGGTGATATGTCCAAAAAGACAATGTAAATAAATGAGTTACTTGAGAAAATGCAACAACTTTTGCTACATTTGTCACTCATATGTTAACATCATATTTACTCAATAGTCTACAACTTTGTCAGCACATTTTCGCAAATGTGTGATTCACATCGTGTATCTAATACACATGATGTGAAATAGACAAGTTAATTTCTACAATAAAAATACTTGAAGCGGTAGTCACACTATCCTTTCATTCCCTTTTTCATATCTTTTTGAGAAATTATGGTTTCTTTCAATGAACCGATTCACTGCAAAAGATACTAATTTCTTACTTAAGGCCGAAGCCTCGGCAACATCTTGCCCTTATCTTTGGGAGTACTTTTTACGTTCCTTTTAAGCACGAGAACATTATTGACAACACTTGTCCATGTTCATGTTAACGATTATTAGCATCTTATGTTATCTGTCATTCTCAAGGACCTATTGTGAGACATAAATAGATATACTATTTGATTTGAATAATATGCAAAGACTATTATTCTTTAAATATTTCATATAATGGCTCCCACTATTTTTTAATCAAATTAATAACCCTCAATCGCATTGATTCGGAAACTTTCAATCCATGACGTTTCATAGTGAGACAACATCCAAATTTCAATTAAGTCCTAAGTGAGCTTTGGCTCATCGCCCGGAAGTTAAGTTATTTAGGTAGGAATAATTCCAATTGTATCTCATACAACTCTTGAACAACATAGGATAAGCATCATATGCCCGACATATATATCCTATCGTATGTCCCGAGCCCAAGTCCGACTTGATAGCCCAGTTAAGTCAAACCATGTCTAATCATCGGCAAAATAGTACCCAACACAGTCAGATTTCAATGACCTATGTTGTCTCCCGTTTCCCGCATTCTCTCCTCCTAAGATTGTCCCTACATACCCAGCTTTGGCATGACCTATTCAGGGTCGATCAGAGTATCGAGAGATTTAGACTTATGGAAGGCACTTCATGACTTAACATTGTTTTGAGGGATTTTATTTAATATTATATGTTATTATGCAATATTCAAAGAACATCACATGTACTAATAGAATAAAGATAATAACAATGATATATCATGGCCTTGATCTTTATAAACTAACATAAAGATTTCCTAATATATGTTTCATCTCCATGAAATTTTTCTTAGATTGTATTTGAAAATCTTATCTCCGTGTATAGAAATCGATGAACTCTTTCATTGCCACGATGTGTGGTTTAAAAAAAACTTGTCATCTTAATGATGTATTCATGATGGACAATGAACTCCTTCATCTCAATGATGTATGTTTTATGCCTAATGAACTCTCTCATTATATCAACACATATCAACAAATATATCAAATATAAACATAATCATATTATGTTTCGATTATTTACCCATTTATAAAATATATATATATATATATATATATATATATATATATATATATATATATATATATATATATATATATATACGAATGCGAATTCGGGGCGCGGTCATCATTGTCAAAATTTGGCAGGTCAAAAGTCAATGTTTGATTTGGTCAACATTTGACTCGGTCAACGATCAACATTCTACAAGGTCAACAGTCAATGGTCAATATTTTGACCAGGTCATGATCAACTTTTGACCAATTTAATGGTCAACAGCCAAGGGGTAAATTAGTGTAGTCAATTGTCAACAATTAACAGCCAATACAATCAACAGTCAACATAGTCCACAGTCAACACAGTGGGTTAACAGTCAACTGTCAACATGATCAACATGGTCAACACCTGGTCAACTTTGTCAACACACATTTTTCTACACATTAATACATCATAGGCATCTTTTCATCGAATTCAATACATCACATGCAACTTTTAATGAAATAATGCATCACATGCACCATTTCAAAAAGGCAATTCATGGTATGCATCCTTTCATGAAGACACAACTATTCAAGAGGTCGCAACTCTTGCGATTGCACCTTTTTGGTCATACCTCTTAGTTGCGCATGTCGATTAAACCTGTTGGTCGCACCTCTTGGTCGCAACCGTTAGTCGCAACCTATTGGATGTGATATTTGGATCATATCCATTGGTCACACCCTTTAGTCACACCCTTTGGTCGCACCCTTTGGTCGCACCCATTCGTCACAACCTTGTGGACGTGATATTTGGATCGCATCCGTTGGTCACACCCTTTGGTCGCACTCATTCGTTGCAACCTTATGGACGTGACATTTGGATCGCACCCTTTGGTCGCATCGGTTGGTCACAACCTTTCGTCGCGTCTTTTGGATGTGACATTTGAATCGCATCCCTTGGTCACACCCGTTAGTCGCACCTTTTGGTCGCAGCCTTTGGTCGTATCCGTTGGTCGCAACCTTTCATCGGGTCTTTTGGATGTGACATTTGAATCACATCCCTTGGTCATACCCGTTAGTTGCACCTTTTAGTCACACCCTTTGGTTGCATCCGTTGGTCGTAACCTTTCGTCGCGTCTTTTGGATGTGACATTTGTATCGCATCCCTTGGTCACACCCGTTAGTCGCACATTTTTGTCGCACCCATTCATCGCAACCTTATGGACGTGACATTTAGATCGCATCCGTTGGTCACACCCTTTAGTCACACCCTTTGGTCGTAACTCTTGGACTCAACTTTTGGATCGCTTTCCTTGGTCGCACCTTTTAGACGCAATCCTTGGTCGTGACCTTTGGATCATATTTCTTGGTCGCAACTCTTGCATGCAACACTTGGATGCAACCTTTGGATCGTATCCCTTGGCGGCATCTTTTGGACACAACTTCTGGATCGCATCTATTCATCGCATCTTTTGATTGTATTTCTTGGACATAACATTTGGATCACATCCTTTGTTCATATCCTTTGGTCGCATTCTTGGAATGCAACTCTTGGATCATATCCATTAATCGCATCTTTTCTATTAAGAATATTCAACACTTGAATACTCTATATGCAAGCCTTATAATTATAAATCAAAATTATAAATAGTATCTAAATTGTATATATCACATATATACCGACTCAATTTAACCGAAACACGCATGTCGCTCTGATACCACTCTTGGGTTTCGGACGTGCATAATGCAGCGGAAAATAAAAATTTTGTCCAAAACCAATCTGAGAATCCGTGTGTATCGGTTAAATCAAAGAAATAAATCTTAAAGATACCTTTCGGATTACGCTTAATCCATGACGCTCAAACCATGCGTGTTGTCCATGCACCTCTAAACCGGTTACCGTCCTAACCGATTTTCCGTCCGTCTAGGTCGGATCATGCGGAAGTCATCTACCTCACACACAATCGGTCTCCACCGAAACTCTCAACAACCCGTTCTCATCTTCTTAGGCCGAATAGATCACAAGCGCTGAAAGTACGAATGCCTCTACCGGTGTCAACAACCCGTTCTCATCTTCTTAGGCCGAATAGATCACAAGCGCCGAAAGTACAAATGCCTCTACCGGTGTCCACACGAACAAACTTCTTAAAATGGGAAGAAGAACAATATATATATGCTAGTAGCTTGTTCTCCTCTTGCATAAAGAAAACTCTTCTTATTTTATCTCACAAAGGATGTATATAATTCCTCTCATATAATAGCACTCTTTCATTTTTTGTCATACAAAAAGAAAGCACCCTTTCATAATTTTGTCATACAAATTAGAAAGTATATTTTCTCTCTTTTGTCTCACAAAAGAGAATGTGAAATAATGAGAGAGAGAATGATGTGTTGTATTGTGAATTTGGAGCCCTCTATGTTCTTATATAGAGGTGAAGAGTCATGTCTCTTCACACTAAAAGATGTGTATGCCATCACTCATCATTATCCATATGCCATCATCTAGACTCTTCTAGATTACATGATCTTTTGTGCTCATAGTCTTTATATACATATATATCACATCTTATCACATATGATGACAATATATTTTGTGACATTCTTATGCAACTATCATATAAGTCACTAGGACTTTCTGCGCCCGTTTCAGTTCATTTTTTGTGTGTGATCCTATAGGTTCACTTAATATTGGCAATAGACTTGACAGTCTATAAATCATGAGCGGACTCTAGTAGCCATCATGACTACCCAATTTATGTGAATATCGGTGATCCGATTTACCTAAACAACAATCACGTATTTAGTCCCTTTGTCACGCGATATCTATATCTATCATAAGGCATGTAATATGCCATCCATATATAAATCGATTAATATTTCTTGACATTAATATTAATGAGAGGAACAAATTAAACTGAACAAGATCAAATGACATTAATAACTCTTATTAATTCATTTGAGTATGGCCATACATTTCTTCAGTTCAATTCATCAAGAGGCCTAAAGATATCTCTCTCATTTATGAGAGGAACAAATCCCGTCTTGATTGCACTCATCCCTCTACATGATTCATTGTATACATAATCATAACCGTTATGATCACCTGGTTAAAGGCAGTGTTAGATTATATTAAAGTATAAAATTACTCATGTTGGGAACCGAGACAATCTCAGGTCAAAGGACTATAAATACTTTATGTTACAAGAATCGCTAATGATGTAAAACATGTAGCATTCTTATGGTGGGTCAGTCCACTATATGGTCTCTAACATATACCTATGTTAATGACTTGATAACTATTTATCCATGATCAGTAAAACATAATCATCAGTCAACTAATATAATAGTGTACATTTATAGCTTGTATATAAATATATATTTATATGTATCTGCAAGTATATTTGTCTCCACAAATATCCTATAAATGATCATGGACGATTTAGAATAGAATTCATAACACTTTATAGTTTTACTATCAAAGTCACGCACTTTTATGACATAAAGCTGAATTGCATATTCATGGTCTATTTTAATTATATTAAAATAACCTATACACACATATTATATGAAATATCTTTGAATAAATATTATATTTGTTATTACAATCCATCATCTAGGTCACAAACACTTTGGCCTAGGCCATAACACCATCACATTTCACATCTTGCTTGGGTCGTGTCTTTGTTTCTGAACTTGACTCTTGCCCATTCTTTATGGCCTTTCTGGCCTTATTCAACTTGATGGTTATATTTATTGCAGGATTTGCATGTATGCCAGTATGAACCCATGCTTCGTGAATTGTTTGGATCGCGTCAGGGTATTTGAGCCAATGTAGCTGTAGTTTGAATCTTCTTTTGGAATTTGGTACAGGTGGAATAAATTTGAGCATTAGTGGGATGTGGTCCGATGATGTTGGGATGACCTGTAGCATTGGAGTGTGATTTAGATCTTGCCAATGTGAAGAAATAATGCAACGATCTCTAGATCAAGTATAGTTGCGTCCTTGTAGTGGGATTTTTTATAGTTGCATAGAGTTTATTGAATTATTGAAATCAATAATAGATTGTAATGTATGGTTATGACCTGTTGATTCTTGAATATTTCTTATGAGGTTAAAGTCTCCACGAACTATCCATGGTAAGTCATTTGATGCTCTTATTTCTTCTAATTCATTTAGAAACATTTGCTTTTGTGTGTTATTGGTGGGGCCATAAATATTAGTAATCATAAATTTATGTGTGTTTGCATAAGTTAATATTATTGTGGATGAGTAATTTTTGTTTATCATTTGATGACAATTGAACTCGTTACTCAGTGCGGTTACTAAGCCTCCATATGATTGGATACCTGGTTTTTGGAATGAATTAGCTAAATAATTTGGGCAAGCTAGTGATGTGCGAAAGAGGTTTGTTACTTTCATTCCATTTTGTCTCTTGAAGACAAGCAATTTTACAACTAGAGTTTCGCAAAAGATCACGAACTACATTACACTTGTTTTCTAGACCTAAACCTCTAACGTTATACAATAGATAAAGTGGATACATTCATCATAAAAATTACGTGGGTGCAACAAAAAAGATGCTTACAATTGCAATAAAAACAACTGCAATCTACTCATTTTATGCAGCATTGAGCTGCTAATCTATCATCTCCGCCTCCAGTTCCTTTGCATACTGGACTGTTGAATCCTCACCAATCTCCCCTTCCTCAAACTCATGTTCAGCTCCCTGACCAAATTTCTCATTGAATTCCCCTGCCAGGACTTTTGCATACTCAGGCTTGAGCCTGTCTTCTTGGTCCAGTAGGCCTACTCCCTGGAACCCATCTAATTGACCGAATTCACCACCGAACAAGCCCTCAGTGCCCTCTAATTGTCTCTGCTCTATCATCCTCAGATCATCCTCTTGCGGTTGCATAATCTGGTTTGTTGTTAACTCTTGTGAGCTCATAGCTTGTGCTATTTCTGCATTGTCTTGTGTGAGTCTTGGCTGGCCGATTGTGAGGTTAGCGGTTAAGTTGTTGACTCCTCCCTCCGTCTAAGTGTGCCTGCTAGATGTGCCAATGAAATTTTCAATGCCGTAGAACTCGAGCAATTGGTCAGCGGCCTTGACATCAAGCTCAGTTTTCTTGAGATTTTCCCAGTTGAGGCTGTTGAGTAGCACCTTCCTTGCCTCCGGACCGAGGACAAGATTTTTTCTCGGCGGAGCTCGAGTCTTGGGAGCAATTTCTTTGATTGATTCATTCAGGTTTATTTTTCTACTACTCTTCCTTGTTAGGCCTGGTCTTGTGGGTTTGGGAGGTGGACTATTAAAGGATGGTTGGGTAGTGTGGTTAGTTAAACTGTTGTTTGGGCTTCGGTTTTGGATGGCCACTTTTCTCTTTTTGGATGGAGTACGTTGGGCTGATGAACCGAAAGAGGCCTCAAAGTGTGGCACGTGCTGGGTAAGAGGAGGTGCACGCAACACCACAGATGAGACTTGGGTCGCTGTCAGTTGTCCCGTCTCCTCCAAGTGATCAGTCATCTTGTTTTCGATTTGTGCTTCCTGTTTTCTCAGATGTTCAATTATCTTCTCCAAATTCTTTCTTGCTTGCGTTGGAGATGTCGATGAGAGCAGTTCTTGAATGGTATGCTCGCTCATCGGCTTCCGATGTTTGTACTCTTGAGCTTGCTACCATGTTGTTGCTTGGCGAGCAGCTTGTTTAATTTTTTCTGTTGTGATTCGTTCCTACAGTATCTCTTTGATTTTTTTGAATTCCTCTTCAGAGGGAGTATAATTGATTGGCTGTGTGAGCCCATGAGGTTCCTCTCTCCATCCCCTTATTTCAATTCTAAATGGCGTTTCGATGCCTTACACCTCCATGAACATGATTTTTGGGATTTTAGCGACAACCGGTACCAGTGCTACAACTCTCAGTTTTTCCATGGAAGAGATGAAACTGAGAGGCCCATCGCGGTCAAGGATTCCAAAATTGCTAACGAATCCTTCCAATTGGTCCCTCCTCCATACGTAACAGGGTAAATTGAACATATCTAACCAAACTCGGTAGATGTTTGGGGAAAAGGAGGAGTTGTGCTCCATGGGAATATGACTAAACTGAGGTTCGTGAGAAGTGGAAAGAGTTGTTCATAGATTGATTGTGGTGTCACTGATCTGGGCAACGATATGACGTATTTATCACCTTGGAGATGAGCAACTTGGAGTTGTGCGTCCCATTCTCCGCTGTTCGCTGCAAGGTCGTTCATGAGTTGAAAGTTGTGTCCAACCATGATTGGTGCATCTATTATGACACATCTTTCAGTTCGGGCTAGATCAGCCTGAATGATAGGCAAGTTTTGAACATGATAGTTTAATGCTGGGGTACGGAATTGTGTGAATGCTCCTCCTTGTGCTTCCGGCGGCGGCTCTAGTGGATCACGATCAGAGTCCTCCGGTTGCTCTTGAGAGTTGGCTTTGCGACAATGTTTGAAAATATGACCCTCTTCATTGCAAAAAGTGCAATGCAGTCTAAAGGGACAATCAATAACTAAGTGTCCTATTTTGTAACAATTAAGACATTTGTTGAACCATGCAGGGTCAGCAGGATTAGGAGGAAGAGGTAAGTAGGCCGGAGCCTTACCTCTCTGCATTAGGGTCCGGTGCAGTGGAGTTTGATTTTGAGGTTGCCTTTCATTTTCATGTGGATGATTATGAGGCGGCGCCGTATTTCACAGTGCTCGAGTAGCTAGGGTAAAGCCCACATATAGTGGCATCTCCCTGGACTGGCTTGAAGTTCGTGAAGTTTCACGCTCTTGTGCATTGAACCGTGTTCTGTGCCCAGTGCCAGGATTGTTATTGTTGCGTGCATGAGCGGATGAGTTGCGAAGGGGTTTGTTGTTTCTATTCATTTTTGATGGAAAGATTGGAGCTTTCTTATGGACTGTGTTGTGTACTGTTTGTGTTTTTTGGAGATGTATGGGTTTGAAATAAGGAATGAAGCAGGGGTGAATGGACGGATATAATATAGAGGTTTCCTGCGGTTATAAATTGGGCATATATTGACATGTGTCTAATTTTTAATTTTTTTGTGGCATTTTATTTATGGACAATCATATAATGAGTCATTTTTATTCATTAAAATAATAAATAATAAAAAATTAAAAATAAATAATAAATAATGAAAAATAAAGACAAAAATAATATTTTTTAATATGAGATAAGTTATTATTTTTTATTATGTCTCAATCTACTAAAATATAAAGAATCATATAGCGAGTCATTTTGATTTATTAAAATAACAAATAATGAAAAACTAAGACACCAAATAATATCATTTTCATTCATTAAAATAATACATAATGAGAAACTAAGACAAAAAATAGTATTTATTTAATATGAGATAAATTATTATTTTTTATATTTTTTATTATGTCTCACTCTATCAAATAGAATACATTATAATTTTTAATTTTCTAATTTATTTGTCCTCACATAATAGGTAGGCTCCTCTCACCGGGACTAACCAACAACCCAAGAAAATTTTGTTGAGCATAATGTCATTATTATATTATATAACCAACGGGATTGACCACTTATCCATAGAACAATCTTAATTATGATGTTAATATTATAAGAATAATATTACAACATTTATTCTAATATTATAATAAAATATTTTTTACTGGAAGAATTATGCCCTAGGCCAAAGTGTTGGACTAGAGATTAGATTATGAGAAATGCGTTTATTCAGTTTATATATGAATGAGTGTATGG
Source organism: Juncus inflexus (assembly GCA_024447665.1). Classification (NCBI taxonomy): domain Eukaryota; kingdom Viridiplantae; phylum Streptophyta; class Magnoliopsida; order Poales; family Juncaceae; genus Juncus; species Juncus inflexus. Next base: position 7,400,331 of record JAJHPC010000009.1, on the reverse strand, counting down.
GTGACTAATATATTTACATATATTAGATCGACCATGAATGACACTTTGGGTTCACGTCATCAGAATACGTGTCTCTGATAGTAGAACTGTGAACCAACGAATGACATTCTAAACCATCCCTAGTGATATGTATATAGGATGTTTATAGAGATAAACATACTTCAAGTAAGAAGCTACATATCCGCACTAGCATATTCTCAGATTGGATGATCATGGACATAGGGATGTCAAGTTTGGAATATAGGTGCGTGTTAGAGAAAACGTACTGGACTGACCACACTATGAGAGTATGCATGGTATATGTCATTAGTGATTCTCATATGAATAGTGTGCTTGTTCCTACGACCAGAGGTCACCATGGATTTCTATATGAGGAACTGAATACTTTAATATGATCTTACGTCATCCATAATGAGATGATCATTAGGGTCATCATTAGGTATGCACTGAATCATGATGAGGAATGTGAGTGACCAAGATGAGATCTGTTCCTCTCATTAAGAGGGAGATATCTCTGGCCCCCTGATGAAGTAGGACTGAAGGAAATGCATGGTCATGCTCAAAATGGATTAACATGTGTTGTTAATATCATTTTGTATTTGTTCAGTCTAATTCTCGATCAGGAAATAGACTTTGGTCAAACTCAAGGATGACATACTTTCATGCCTTGTGATCAAGACATGTATCATAGAACAAAAGGAATAATCAAACGTCTATTCAGATAGGTTTATGATCGCTGATCATTTCATTTAACATGGGTAGTCATGACACTAGTCTAGAGGTTACTCACGACTTACGGTTTTTAGAAGATCGTTGCCAGCGTTAAATGAAACCTACACGGTCACACATATGATGTATAAATAGGTGAAGAAAATAATCAACCATTGGATGATTGATATGAATGATTGTGAAAAAATCAACATAGTTCCGTTGCCAATGGAACAGTTCCGTTGGCAACAAAACTCGGGCATTTTCTCGGCAGCCAAGTTTTCAGATTAGGAAACCCTATTCCGTTTGCGACGGAATAGGTCCGTTGGGAACGGATAAGCGCTGGAATTAGGATTTTAGTTATGGTAACTAAGCAATCATTTGCTTCCCTCTCTAGTATAAATAGAGGGGCAGTCCCCCTCTATTAGACATATTACAGAGCCTCCAGGCTGCCGTAATACAGAGAGAAAGAGAGAGAGCCTCCTGAAAGTATTTCCGGACTCGTCTAGCTGAGTCCGGTTATTCCGATGATTCGAAGTTCGACGTGGATACCAGTAGAGGTCTTCTGCTTTGAAGACTAGCGTGCGATCAGTTTCTTTATCCTAGGAGAAGCAAGGAGTTCATTCGAGTCGAGCTTTAGGAGCACGAAGGAGAAGGAAGCAAGACAAAAGTTCGTTCAGACTTACATCGGCTTCTCTCTCCCGGATCAGGAAGATCAGAGGTATAAATTTTAGTAGCATAATCTCGTACCTTTATTTCTTTTACGATTATCGTAGGGAGGGTTGAACGCGTAGATTCCGCTGCGCATGTAACGTACATGGCTACACAATAGCACTTCCTTTCATTAGTAATGTTCTTGCAACAAATCAAATTAAATACAAAAATATAATAAAATGTGGGAAATTAGATATCTTTATGAAATTAATGTAGTGAATTTACGTCATTATACCAATACCATAAAAATTTTAAAAAATAATAAAATATCAAAAAAATTAAAAAAAATCATGTAAATGATAAGAAATGAATATAGGGTACTAGATGTATTTAATTTTATATATTAGTAAATTAAATTATATAAAGTACATAAAAGGTATATTGAAATTACAAAAAAGATATATTTTCAAAATGGTATATTTATATACACAAAAGGTATATCCAAGTACAAATATATATGTGTACAGTTAAAACTGTATGATGGGCGCTTCTGGTCACTCCAAAGCTGGGCACTCCGAATAATTTATGTTATTTTTAATATATAGTAAAGCTCAATTTTTACTTACAATTGTGAGTATGTTATTTATTTATTTATTATGCTTTTTGTGGAAAAGGATTATCTCAACTTTTTTTGTGTTTTTTGCTGTTGAATTTAGGTGAACTTAGACTGATTGGGATTTGATTGCTTAATTAGGATTTTCGAAAGGTTAAAAATAAGTAAAATGACGCAAATTAGGGATGATTTGAGTTTAAAGGAGAAACCAGAATGAAAAGCAAAAAATATTATCATCTGCTCACATGTTACTTTATTTTAGAGTTTAGGATTCAGTTACTTTATTAGCTTGATTAGGGGTCATACCAGTAGCAGGTACAGCCTGGTATTAGGATATTGAAATGGATTTATAAAAAATGGATGTATGTGTTTATTCTAAATTCGTTTCATATAAGATAATGTAAGTATAACAAATTTTTTCCTTGCACTTTTTTTAGTTCGAAATCTTTGTCCGTTGATTTTACATGGTACAAAATAATTTTAGCTAAACTGGTTTGGTACGGATCCTAGCATTGAATGAACCGACAGGTCCATGTAAAAGGCTTCTATGATCTTACCAACAAAAAAATTTGTTCTAAATTATATCTTGAAAGCTCATAATTATATCGTCTTAAAGCTCATAAAAAAATCATTACACACAATTCAATCTTCACATTTCTAATCGTCGGCCTAAAAATGCAAAATTACATCACAGACAATTCCATATCTACATAGAAAAAAAAACTTGCAAAATTACATTACATAATTCCATCTCTACATTATAAACCAACCCTCAAAGCATTAAAACATTAAGATTTGAGTTGAAGAGCTCGGCTATAATAGTATTAATCATGGCTCTGCCACCACTTGTTAGAAAAAATAAAATTGAGAAAAGAAAGAACAACACAAATTTTCTTTCTTAATTATTTTTTTATCTTCTAATCATAATCTTCTCATTACAAATGACGCACACAAGACACTCTTATATAAAAGCATGCTCTTCTAAAGTCTTATCATCTAAATACACCTTTTGACACACATACACCCCTTTCACACACATACACCATTTCACACACACATAATTCCTCACATAACCACACACCTTTTCACACATACATAAGGGCGACCCAAGTGCATAGGCAGCCTAGGATTGGGTCTAGAACCCGAAATTTATGAAGGCCCAATATCTAATATATATGTTATATATATTATAAGTATTAATTCTTTAGTAAAAGCCCAGCCCACTAAATTACACTCAATACCTGCCTCTCTCCTCTCCTCTCTCTCACGCAGTCAAGGAAAGAAAATGAAAGAAAAGAAAATACATCCAAATTTCGCCTGCTATTTCCAATTATGTAGAATATTATTTCATTATAAGGATCGCTGTTTCTCCCCTGACCCGACCTCCTCGCTCCTAACCCTAAATTTCGACTGGAAACATCGCACCTCTTTCAATCGGTTCTCCATACTCAAAATTTTGAAAATCAAAATATTTAATCCGTTGGACTGAAGTGGCAATCGTCAATTAATATCTATTGAGTGAAAGGTAACAATTATATAGACTTTGATTTCTTTTCAATTTTGATGCATGTCTTCTCTCACTTAATTGTTGAAAATCTGAATAGACCCAAATTTGAAATCTGTGGTAGATTGCAGTCTTGCGGACCCACTATAACAGTGACGATTCAATGCTTTATTGAATGAAAGGTAGAATTATTTAATTATATTTACTAATTTTTCATATCATGAATCTTGAAATTATGCTAATATACATTAATTTCCTGACAAATATAGGTTTTGTTTTCAATTTGGGGATGAGAGGATTTGACAGACATAGCTTACTCAATGTTACTTTGTTAAAATTCAACTTTCGAAATTGAAATCCGCTACACTCTCCAGGTGCTTTTTCTCCAACATATATATTTTAATTTTCTTTTCTTTGGTTAAATTGTCTTAGTTATAAGTTTGTGATGTCTAGTAGAAAGTATCCAAGTGGATATGACAAGCTTAAAAAGAAAAGAAGGCTAGAAAGTTTAACTGAATCTCAAAAAGGGGTTATTAAAAAATACTTTCCTAGTCAATCAAATTTAAACCCAACAATAACTGAAATAAATAATGAAGTTGAAAATTCTATCCCTAAAGATATACGAACAGATAATGTAGTACCACAAACCGAATTAAACACCCAAGTTGAAGATATTATGTCAAATGAATCAGAAAATGATGAATTGTCTTTAAATGATCAAGATCCGAAAGCTGAACAATTTAACACAACACACATAAATATTTATGATCCTGGACAATGGAAAAAAAATGATATAAAGTTACGAGATATGTTGATTGAGAAAGATCCAATTAGAATTAATGATTTTGATTTTCCGAAAGACAAAAATAATAGACACTTCTCAATAAAATTTTATACTCGAGTTTTGGCAAATAATGAAAAGCAAGATAGACGATGGTTAATATATTCAAAAGATTTAGATAAAGTTTTTTGTTTTTGTTGTAAGTTATTTTGTGCAATCAATAATGATATCCAATTAGTTGAAAATGGAAGTAATGATTGAAAAAATCTTGGTAGAAAAAATCATGAAACAAGTAGTGAACATATGTTGAATATGTCTACTTGGGTGGGTTTAGAAATACGGTTGTCACAAAATAAAACAATTGATAATGCTATGCAAGTGTAAATTAAAAGGAAAAAGGAACATTGGAGAAATGTCTTATCACAAATAATTTATGTAGTCAAGATATTAGCAAAAAATAACATAGCGTTTCGAGGAAAAAAAAGAAAAATTATATCAAAAAAATAATGGAAACTTTTTGAGTTTTATAGAAACGATTGTAGAATTTGATCTTGTAATGCAAGAACACATTAGACATATTCAATCTAGTGAGCTTCACAATCATTATTTAGGACATAAAATACAAAATGAGTTGATTAATTTGTTAGCAAATGCTGTCAAAGATATTATCATTAAAAAAATTAAAGAATCAAAATATTATTCTGTTATACTTGATTGTACTCCTGATGCAAGTCATCAAGAACAAATGACCTTAATTATACATTGTGTTGATATGTCAACAAGTTCAGCAAAAAATAATGAATATTTTTTAGAGTTTATAAAAGTGATTGGCACATCTGGAGAATGTCTTTTTGATGAACTGATAAGTACACTAAATAAACACGAACTTCAAGTTGTGATATTAGAGGACAAGGTTATGACAATGGATCTAACATGAAAGGTCCCAAACAAGGTGTGCAAAGACGAGTTTTTGACATACATCCGAGAGCATTTTATACTTCTTGTAGTTGTCATAGTCTAAATTTAGTTATTTGTGATATGGCTAAGTCGTGTCATATGGCAGTATCTTTTTTTGAAATAGTACAACGGATTTATTCGTTCTTTGCTTTAGATTATTTTGGAATTTTTGACTATTTAAGAAAAATCTTGTTATTTATTAATTGAAATATTATTGTATTTAGGGAAAAAACAAGAGTAAATTCTTGAAAGAAAATGGCACAGAACGGACCAATTCTCGTATAATATGATGGTTGGGTTGTTCATTTATCGAACGGAATAAACTATGACCCACCTGAACCGTCTTATATACCTGAAAATACGAATGTAAACAAAGATTATTACGAATTGTGTAACGAGATTTGTGAGAATATCGGTTGGTCCTAGAGTGATGATCTTATAATCCGAGGTAGATTTTCTTCCGTTTAACGTGACATCAGGTTAAATTATAGGTTATTGAAAATTACGAACGATACACAATGGGTTAAATTTGTGGAACACGTTACGAGAGTTGGGGTTGAATTAGAACTATATGTTGATCGCATCCAGAATAAACATGTAGGAACCAGTAGTAGATCGAATGTATGCAAATGAAAATGAATTGGACGAGGATGGAAATAAATGGGAGATTGAAGACATTTTTGTGGCATTTGATATGGCCCGAGCGAATAATAATATTTTTCTGGAAATAAATGAAGAAGAAAATGAATTGGAAGAGGAACCAGAAATGGGGTCAGAGGACGAAGAGGAAGAGGAAATTTATGAGCTTAACAAAGAAGAAAGGGTAACGTGATTCCGATATACGGAAACAGATGGGATGGTTAGTGTAGGGATTTTTGGCGATCCGCCGGCAGCGGAGTTCAAAAACAGTTCAATGTGGGAATATGCGATAAATGATGTTGTATCAGGTAGGCATGTGACTGAAAGAGATGATGAAATATTGTATAAGGGGCATACATTCGAAACAAAATCGGAACTACAATCGGCTGTAAGAGCATACATTGTCAAGCAATACCGAGAAATAATAGTTGACCACTCAAGCAAAAAAATAATAGTTGACGACAAAAAAGATATATTGTGGTCTACAAGCTTAAAGATGAATGTACAAGATGTAGTTGGAGGATGCACGCTTCGATTAATAAGAAAAATGAATTATGAGAGATTAAAACATTTAAACAACCACACGTGTGTATTAACCAGACCCCTCGAAAAGACCACATACAGTTAACGAGTGCGCTTGTTGGGGGATTAATTCTAGATATAGTTAGAGCGGATTTAGAAATTAAACCTGTAACTATAATAGAAGCAGTTAAATTGAAGGTTGAATATACCATATCATATTGGAAAGCGTGAAATGCGAAGCAACATGCGATTCGATTCTTATTCGGAGGTTGGGGGGAGGCATATAATTTGCTTCCTGAATTGATGGCGGCGATATTGTCAGCAAATCCTGGTACAAAATATTTTTTAAGAATGGGAGATCCAAATAGTGCGGGTGAGCTCGAGTTCGAAGGTCTTTTCTGGGCATTTGGTCCATCACTCTAAGTCGGATGCTTTACACATCTTCAATGATCCGGATGAGAACGATATGGTGGGATTTTTTTGGATTGGTGCTACGGTGAAGGAGAAACCCAGAGCGACACATTCATGGGGCAATCGAGACCAGTTGGATAACCTTCATGAGTCGCAGATTGAGTGGAGACCCTACGAGAAGTACCGCACGAGACTTCCACCCATTTGTGAGTTTGAGAGAGATTCCGCACTTATTTGGTCCAAGTTGATTTACATGTGGATCGTCGAGCATTATCGCCCACAACGGGTGATGCGACAGTTCGGGCTTCCTCAGAGAATACCCCCTCAAGGAAAGTGTGAATACAATCATCTCTTGGAAAAGATGATTAATGACCGCGGAGGTGATTAGCCTACGGTTCACACGAGATATGTTCAGGATTGGGAGTTCGAAAAGTGGCAATATTAGACGAATAACTCGGAGAAATTTATGTATTATGTTTGGACTATTTATGTATTATGTTTTGATGGACTATTTATGTATTATGTTTGAGCTATTTATATATTATGTTTGTTTCAACAACAAACTACAAGTTCCACCAAACAACAAGTTCTTAAATAAAACAAAGTTCGAAACAAACTAAAACAATAAACTACAAGTTCCAACAAACAACAAGTTCTTAAAATAATACAAAGTTCGAAACAAACTACGGCTCAATGTATCGACCTCCACCCCTTTGTGTGCATCTTGGTTTTGTGTGAGCCGGCAACTTGCACACACTACAATACTTTGCACAAACATATGTGTGCATGGTATCCATACTGTTCTTGAAACGTATCTCCCGACGTCGTCCACGTTTCATCATTCCGTTAGTATTTTTTCTTACGAGTTTATCACCTGGATATAATGTAAAATCACAAAATTCTTCGCATGGCCTCCAATGTGATCTTTCGTTGACTTGATAAAAACTTATTTTGTACGTATGTTTCAGATTATCCAAGGAATAACATGGATGAATAAAAGGCTCGGGTGATACTACTTTATGCATGCAAACTGATATGCTGTGAGAACACGGGTAGTGATATATTATCGGTTTCTGACATTCGCATTTACCTTCATTTAAGTTAACTTCCCAAGTCTTTCCTGAAATTCCGATACCACTCGTCGTCCCGAAATTCCGATAAACACCTTCGTCTAAATTGTAACACGTAACGATATGCGTAGCAGCCTTATTTCTTCTCCGTTCCATTTTTTCCATCACCAAATCTGACCATTGTTTATCCCGAATTTCAGCAGTCGTCCAATATCTCACATGATACCAGTTCAACTTGTAAAATGTCGCCATAACAATTACCATAACTGGCAGCTTTCTTATACCTTTAAAAACATAATTCATAATTTCAGCGTTATTACTAGTTGTTAAGCCCCATCGACGACCATCCTTATCGTGCAAGAGCGTCCAATTTGCTTTAGGTACTATCGACAACCATTCAGTTCCCTCAGGATACATCATTTTCATTTTTTTCCAAATTTTTTTGAATTTATATTTATTGTGCGCGTATACTAATCTCGGCAATAATGCAATCACATTGTTTTGTTCGTCGCGTGGCTACTGAAATTTGCTTCGAGGTGCCGCATGCAATAACGATGATAACCATAAGGGAACTTCCATCTATCACCTCTCATTGCGCTAATTATACTAGGATGTCTATCCGAAATAACACAATAACAATTTTGATTTCTTGATTATATTTCGCAAACAATCAAAAAATCACTCCCATGTCTCTTTCTTCTCTCTCAACTAACACAAAAGCTAGATGATATAATTGACCATTAGCGTCGTTACAAATTTCCGCCAGCAAACATGCTTGGTACTTTCTGGTTAGAAATGTTCCATCTACTGTTACGACGGGTTTACACCATTGAAAACCGTGGAGCCTTTTAGATGATGGTTGTACAAATTCTAATTAACAAAGAAAGATAAATAAATAAGAAATTAAAGTAAATAGAAAAAGTAAAGAAATACCGAACACTATAACTGATGACGAAGTTCGACGAGGTGGTTGCGATAGCCTTAACCACCCATTTACTCACTAGCGGCCCTTACCGCGTTCACGAGTTGCCTACTTTCCGGGACTTGCCTTGCGGCTCCGATTTCACTAACAAACAAGATCGATTACAGGCCTCGAACCACCGTCGCCTCACAACAACCTCTTGATGGCCGGTGGAACAATCAACTTACAATCCGATCTCAATAAACTCAACAAACAACCATGAGCAACACGCTCAAAGCTCCACTAATCTTACTTTTAGATTTAGAGTAATTTAACTAGTATTAAGAAGTGAGTTTTTCTGCTTTTTCAATTGAAAATTCGTCAAAGAAACTAAGGAGGGCGGCCCCTTTTTAAAGGAGGAAAGATCATCCCTAAAAAATGGAACAGTTTCGTTGCCAACGGAATGCAAAAACAGAAGGAAATCAATGAGGATTTCAAATCAAACGGCGCTATTCCTGCAGTTCCGTTGCCAACGGAACTCACGCAATAATTTTTCAGTTAAAACTCCAGGAAGAAGAAAATGACAACGGGGAGGTCCGTTGGCAACGGACTGGGTCCGTTGGAAATGGATTGGGTCCGTTGCCAATGGAACTAGGTCCGTTGCCAATGAAACTAGCAGAAATTGAATAAATTACCGATTTTACTCTCTTTTTAGTACAAATTAAATTACGTACTCCACACAACATACTAGAAGACTAAAGAAGCTTGCTCCCACGCCGTTAAATCCTCTCTTCAAGTCCTTTAAAAGCATGATGACTTCTAGTCTTCCCGAGATCAGAGAGATGCTTCCATTCCGATGAAATCTCCATTTTCGAAAACTTGAACGTGTGGCATTCTGAGCTAATAAGACATTGTCAAACAAGATTAGTAATTACAGAATTATTTTAAACATCATCAAATCGAGAACAACAATTGTCTCTAAAAAAATTCTTGAGTCATTTGCCGTACCTTCCCATCCAGTCATTACAAATGTGAAACACATGTTAAAGGCACAAGCACACATGATATTTTGTGTTGGAGAAGTTCTTTTTCCACGATAGCGTACTTGATCTGCAATTGGAATTCAAGCTGAAATATGTGTTCAATCAATAGCTCCAATACATTTCTGTAAAATATGCATAATATATATAAATGAAGTCAGCAATGTTCCTCATATATAAATATATATTGAAAAAAATAAGGCAGATTTACCTTAAAATCTATATCTATATCTAGGAATATTTTTAATTTCCGGAGGGGTCTCATCAAAAGAAGGAGGGATAATAATGTACTTCGCAACGGAGGAAATGGCACGGAGTACTCTTTTGAAATGAGTACATATCGTATATGTAGAATGCCGACATCTGTCTGCTACATAGCGGTGTCTTTCGTTATGACCAATAATATTGAGAAAAATTGGTACTTGCTCTTGTAGAGAGAGAAATTTGGTACTCCTTAATGAAGTCTTCAGTTTCAAATACTCGGATAAGCTAATCAATACCTTCTTCTCCATTCTAAATAAGTCAAAGCACGTTATAGGATGCCCGTTTGTAACTTCTACCACCCACTCGTGACCAGTCAATTTTGAAATTCTTTGTGGTTGAGGCTTACTTTGCAATATCCGACTATCCAAAAGAGTTGCCGGAGACAGTCATTGCATTCTCAAGCTCCTCATCGGAATCAGATAAAAATATATCTACGTCCATTCCTATTATTAGTATAAGGAAACAAATTAAAAAATATAAATTTATTCTAAGAAATAGTACTGAATTCAACACAGCCAACATAGGATCACAACAAAAACAGGCTTAAGTTTCTGAAAGCATGAAAAAAATTTCTCCGCTACCCCATAACCCTAATGAAAGAACATAAATTTCATTGAAAAAATTCTAAAATATTAATGCCCCAAATTGATAACTCAATCTTTCTTCCTGGTGTCAGACATGGCTAGAAACATATTCCTATAGACCAAACTGCTATGTAAATCTCAACAGCCTTTACATAAGATAGAGCAAATTCCATCTAAAGCGTCCAATTTTTTAATGCACTTCTCTGCCGTTCCATCTATATTTTCTTGAGCCCCAACACCTTCAGATGCGTCTTCTCCAGAAGCAACTGAGTTGCATCCCATTCTTTTTTCCCAGATGTCCAACTTTCTTTTAGAGTTCTCCCCAATAACAGTGAATGCATGTGCCATGGCAGATTGAAGTTCTTCTCTAGCCTGACGACGCGCAACTTTGGATGCACCTCCATTTCCAGGCTTGATTTTATTTTTTTTACGTGAATCTACTCCTTCATCACTAGACTCTTCGTCATGATCGGTGTCGCTCAAAGAAGGACTCTTCGTGGATGGATGTGCATGTGATCCGGTCACCGTCGTATCATCAAATATAGAAGATAATTTTGGGTACTATTTACATCCCTTTTTCCTGAACCTTTTTGCTATCTTGTACTTCTGTAGAAAATTCAAAACACGTAGTGTAAATAATGTGAGAGCAATAGTTAGGAAAGATGTAATAACTTAACGTATATTATTTACCTTGATATAAATTGTTCCATGTCTCTTTAGTAGTTGACCGGTTTCACTTATATAACCCATACCAGTTTCCTTGAGCAATTTAGAAAAATCTTTCCAGCGTTGCTGCAAAGTATTGTACTTATTTTTTAACTGATCGAATGTAAAATCTCTTCCATATTTCTTGAGCTCATCACGTATTCTATTCCAAGCATGTTTTGTTAAAGTTGTTGTCTTTCTATTACCACTTTTTCACTTCTTCAACAACAAGATTAATAAATAGATCCTCACCACCTTCAACTTCAACAACTTCATCATCCTCAACTTGAACATTACGTATTGGCTGTTCCATCTACTAAATATAATGATATAATAAAAATATAACTAGACTCTAGACACAACATAACTTTCATATAAAGACCAATAGCATCATTACATAATATAATAAAATATATACATCTACTGATATATTTGCAATAGTTTATCAGAAATTATCAAATTCAATATTTTCTAACCATGAAATTGAATGAAATAAAATAATTGACTCAAGAAGTTAAATACAAAAGGACAAGAAACAAAAAATTATTTATACCTGACAATGGTTTGTTGACCAAGTCTCAAGGTTCTCTCAACAACAGTGGAGGAAGAAAATATATTTTTTTATTGTGTGGAGATAGAGTTTGGATGAATGTTTCGTCTGGACATGAGGTTATGTACTGAGTGGAGCGGCGGAAGAGAAAAAATAAAATTGGAAATCTGAAAACGTAAATTACTCGTTTATGAAATTCCCTTTTTTTTTGGCAATTTGGCAAAAAAATATGGAAACGGATTGAAGATACCAAACACGTTTCGTTCTTTTTATGGAAAAAAAAAATGAAGAACAAGAAACAAAAACGTTCCCAAACACACCCTTAATTAAGCTAAATAACATATCTTAATTAAGTCTCACAAAGTTAATAAACTTCAAAAAAAATTTAATTATTACTTTTTAATCTCTCAAAAAAAAAAAAAATTAAATTATCATAATTTATCCTTAGTAAAATCATATATCCCCAAAGTGGAGTGAGGGTTGCAACTAGTAGATATAAAAGCTCAATATTTCTTCCTGATTTTGATACTTGTCTCTCAATTTTCAGTTTATATATATATATATATATACAAGGAGGACTCTCGCGCGTTGCGCGAATTGCTTAAACTGCTTGTATAATGAAGATGTGGTTATCATAGTATATATGTTATTTTCTTATATTGTGCTTGCTATGAACTTGGTCTGAATTTAGAGATTAAAATATTTGGTATGAACAACACTTGTTTAACAGTGAAAAAAATACATAATAGTTGTTTAACGTGAGAACAAATACATAATTCAATGAATATACAAAATATAAAAAGTGGATATATAAAAGTTAAATAATATTGTTTCAAAAGTATGGTTTCACTTGGTTGTCTACGGCTCCATTACGTGTGCTCAGGCTAGAAGTTTTGTAAAATGTATTACCGTGTTATGAATTATTTTTCATTAAATTTTTCTCTAGAATCTCTAGAAGAGATGGAAAAGAATAACTAGTGGAAACGTAATGATCATACGTCTCTAACGCATATTAATATGAATAAAAAGATATAATTTTGTAAAGGTAACAAATTACCATTGGAATAATTCCACTTGTAATGATACATATAAAATTTCGGACATATATATATAACATAAAAATAACTCAATAACAATTATTTAAAATAAAAAAAAAGAAATTTCTAGCTTTTTGAATATTAAATTTTATAAATTTATTTATTTTAATTAATTTTTATTGAGTTATTTTTTATTTTTAAACTATTTTAATTTTTTTTACTATTTATTTTTTTGGTTATTTAAGTTTTAATTTTTTTTAACTTTATTTTTAATTTTGCTTTTTTATATTCTATTTATTTTACTTTGTTTTATTTCTACTAAATTAATTTTATTTCTAAATTAATTGTTATTTTCTATTTTTAACTATTTTATTTGATTTATGTTTATTTTTTTATTTATATTTATTTTTTTAATTAACGTTATTTAATTTACTTTTTAATAAATATATTCGACATGTATAAGGGTATTTCAATCATTTTCAAATAAATAACCTTTGAATGGATGGAGAAGTAGATGTAGGGGGGTATTTGAAAGGAAAATATAAAATAAAGGGGCGTATTTGTAACAAAACGAAAAAACATGGGGTATTTACTACATTCAGTAAAGATAGGGGATTTTTATGTAAATGTTCTTTATTTATAGTAATGATATTTTGAGAGCATATTTCTTATGTTTAGAATATGAATACATGTTAAGTGTACTTTTATAACATATACTCAGCTCTGAAAATAGAAAAACAGCTCTGAAAATAACACATACCTCCACTAACTGAATTTTTTACTTTCAGAGCTAAAATTGCTATGTGCAGATAAGCAATCTCATCCATCAGATATTGATCGAAAGACTCATATTTTATCAAGAAAAAAATGGACGATCCAGATTGAAAGAACACTGTGTCTTGTTAGATGAAGAGTAAAATGTCTAGGATTATATCCTATTATAAATTTGTTAGAGAATATGGTTATAGAAGTGTCTCTTAGCACAATTTGACTTGCCGCTCGTCTTCATTCCAGCGGTCGCGTGTTCAAATCACGGTTCCTGCAATTGTTTTTAATACTTTAGATATGTTCTCAAGAGTATGATTTATTTATATAATTGTTTAAAGTAAATGTCACAAAGTAGATGATAAGCCCGCGAGATAGGTCGTTTTGTGTTTTCTAGTTAGCGGAATTATGCAAACAAAATTGTATTATTAGCCCTTTCTTTTATTTAATTTCAGGTAGTATAGAATGAGAAAGGGGTCGTGTCCACAGAGAGGAGAGAATTAATTCTGGATTTAATTGATAAAGGATAGACTAGGAAAACGTAGTTTCAATTTTATAATCTGTCTTTTCTTTTGAATAGGTCCCCAGTATTTTACGAAAATGTCTTTTTTGCTATGCAATTCCAAACAAAACAAATTTTAATATGAATTTTAGGGTTTTAGGGTGTTTTAAAATTATTGGTGAACTTAAATTTGGAAATACTGATCCAAGACGTCCCAAAAAGAAAAATTCCAGTAACAGTTTTAAAACACTTTTTTTCCTTTTTGCAAATATGTCCCTAAACTTTTTTAAATCATAACTTTTTGATCCTTCATCTAAATATAGCAAACTTTATGTCTATTTTGACTGGAAAAATATGAGCAATCCAAATATGAGATTAAAACAGAGAAAAGAAATCAAAAAGTTGCTGAATTTGTCAATTTTCAGTTCTGGTTGCAACTTAATATTTTGCATTTGTAAGGAAAATAAGAATTGAACAAAAATAAAATCACAAAATTGTTTTGGGATGTTTTTAGGACTTATATTAAGCGAGAAAACACAACAACAACACAATCGTTACATAAATTGAGAAAAATCAAGAAACTTCCCTAAAATCGAAACCTTTTTCCAATGACTTTTAATTCAGCAAAATAAGAATTATTCGATGAGAAGAACTTAACAATGACGCTTATTCAACCACTTAATAATCCTATTCAATTATTACAACTCAATCACTCAACAATTATTTAGATTAACACTAAAATTTCTCTAATTGATCGGAAAAGAGAAATTATAAAATTTTAACCTAAATTTAGAAGATGATGTTGCGGCAAGCGTGGCACATTAAGTCGATGCTCTTCGTTTCCTGCAGCAACCGATTTGAAGGTTCGAGATTCGCACACCAAGAACGTCGTTGGATGTGCAAGTCCGTCGTCGAATTCCTTCGATTCGCATCGTTCCGGAGCGATTGGGTCGTGTAGCACTCTCAAGAGTTTTGGTGAATCTAACTGAACAAACAATTCCAAGATAATCGTTGGAAAAGCTTGTTCAATTGAATTTTCGGTTTAGGGTTTATTTCTCTCCTCTTCTCAAAATTTGGCCGAATTCGTGGAATTAATCGTGTTTTTTCCGTCTCTCAGCGGCTAGGGTTCTTGGGAACTATATAGGGTCTATTTGGAAATTTTCCCGCATTGAAATCCTTCCTTTTCTTCCAATTTCCAAGTTTGGGGTCGAATTTACCATTTTTGGCTGCTCAAAATGGGTCAAGAACAGGAGAAACAAAGAACCGTCCGAACAAAATCAGATTTTTCTCGTGATTTAATTCGGACCGTTTGATTAGACTAACGGGCGATAAACGTCCACTTAACGGAGCGAGCGGTCCACCGATTCTCAAGCGCGTCGGATCAATCTGCGGACGGTTCGAGATCGGCCGGTCCGTTAAATATTTAACGGACCAAACGAAGGTCTCGATTTTGATTTTTCTGTGGCGTTTCCTCGTGCGGCGGGTCGGTTCGACCCGTGTAGCCTTCTATGCGAGATATCCGTAAAAATCGAGAGAAAAATATATATTTTTAAGTGCAGATTTTTGAAGAATTGTTTTAGGGAGTTTTATAAATCCAACGTAAGCATGTAATATATTGCTTTGGAAATATAAAAATGAGTACTTCCATTTGGACTGATTATATTTATACTTTTGGGGCTTCTAAAATTGCCAAAGAATTAAATTTGATTTCTTTCCAAAAATCATTTTTATAGTTATAATTCAAAACATGCTTAAAACCATATTTTTAGCCATAAATTATATTTTAACTCCATTTTTACCCTTTTAATCAAATACATAATATTTTGAACCCTTTTATGTTATTTTTATATTTATTATTGCATTATTAAGCCTAAAATACGTGTATAAAAATTCGCACGTCAGTAGACTTTGGTCAAGTGGAATTAAATGTTGGTCTCCATCCGTGAAAACAATGTTCGAACCCCCCACCTCATCTTAACCATTTTTTCCGAATTTTTAGTATATTTTGGGCTTTCTTAAGCCCTAAATATCCACTTTATCCTTCTAAAAATTATATATATCATATTTAATCCTTCTAAATCAACATTATTTGGTACTTCAAAAATATTAGACAAGAAAAAAAACTTGATTTTTGTGGAATATTTTTCTAAACTATTCAAACCTTTAATATACCATATTTAATCCTCTAACCAAAAAAACAACATTATTCATATTAAGTTATTTATAAAATATTATTAGTTCATATAAATTTATGACATTATACAATGAAATTTATGTTGATATATTATTATTCATCATTTCATAAAACAATTCCAAGGGAAACTAAAACTTGACTTATGTGGCATATTTGTAAAGTAAAATGAGTTATAATATTGTAATCACTAGATCTTACCGATTACACCTAATAAATGTAGAAAAGTTGAAAATATCATTTCTTCATCATGTTTCTTATAGAAAGGATTAACTTCATATGAATTATACAGGTAATATATAATATCTCCTATGGATTTTTTTGGAGGTTATATAAAATTAATATTCTAAATTAAAATGAGATTTATATTCTTATAAAATTTAACTTATATTCGTAACACTAAAGTTATTATGCATAAGCTTGAAAACATACAAATATTAATTTACTCCCAAAATTATATAAAATTGAAAATTAATTTAACCGAAGCGGAGCGAGGGACACCCTAGTTGAAATAAAAACAATATAAATTATCAAGAAAGCCATGCATTATGCGTAAATTACAAAAAATACCAACATTATTTTTTTGAAGAGATTTTGAGAATGTCCTCATTCCAAACAAAATTTTCTATATATAAAAAGGCAGAGCTATTAGATAGAATCCAATGAATCCTCAATCCAATACCGAAAAATGTGTTTTTGAACAACTCCTCGTGCAAAGACAATCGGACAAGTGCGGAATTCCACGCGCGCGGGAAATTTGTTTATTGATTTTAAAACAGTAAATTCTGTACGTTAAAAAGTAAATTCAGGTAGTATAAAATGATGAATTCATATTGATTTTGAAGTTATTTTTATCAAAATAAATAAAAAAATTATATTTATGAAGAATGTAACATAACACATAAGACAACAAAAAATTATAAATTCAAGAAATAATTTACAAAGGTATGCTGTTTGAAAAGAACAATTTTGAAAAGAGCATATAAAGACAACAAAACTCACAACAAACAACAAACAATTTAGAAAAAAACATATAAATACAACTAAAATATATTTCAAACATCTATTCAAAAAACAAAACAAAACCTAATTTATATTAAGTTCGCTTATTCATTCATTTGATAATGCAGATTCTTCATATTGTCATAGTTACTAACCAGTTTATAAGATGTTTCATTTTGATCTTCACGCGGAAGAGTCAACTTATTGACAATTGTATTTTCGAAGTCAAAAATCAGATCATACATCTAAATCCTTCTATAATTTTCTAATTCGTCCTACAAAAATTAAAATATAGAAAATGATTTAAATAACAAAGTAGAAAATAAATATAAAAAAAACTATGAGACAATTATATCCTTATATATTTGTAATGTCATTCTTTCATCTTTGATAATCTGAAGAGGAACATTCCCCATTAACGGTATGGGTGTATGTAGGTACTTATAAGTGTATATTCATAGCAAAATAATTATCATTACCGTAAAAGATTTGAAAAAACAAGTATATTATCAGCAAGGGTATATTCTGATAATATAAAATGGTGAATTTAGATACTTATATGTATATATTTATAGAAAAATAATTATCATTACCGTGAAGATTTGTAATAAATAAGTATATTAACAACAAGGATATTTTCTGACAATATAAACGGGTGCATTTAGGTACGTATAGATGCATATTCATAGCAAAAGAATCATCCTTATCATGATTTTTATTTAAAACAAGTATATTAGCATGAAGGGTATAGTTTGGTAATATAAACAGATTAATTTAGGTACTTATAGGTGCATATTCATATAAAATAATTATCATTACCATGACGATTTTTTTAAAACAAGTATGTTAACAACAAGGATATATTCTGGTAATATAATAGGGTGAATTAGGTACTTATAGGTGTATATTCATATATCAGTACCGCAAAGATTTGTAAAAATTAAGTATATTAACAATAAGGGTAGTCTGATAATATAAAATGGTGAATTTAGATACTTATAGCTGTATATTCATAGCAAAATAATTATTATTACCGTGAAGATTTGTAAAAAACTAGTATATTAACAACAATATTATGGTAATATAAAATGATGAATTTAGATACTTATAGCTGTATATTTAGAGCAAAATATTTATCATTACCACGAAAGATTTGTAAAAACAGGTATACTAATAGAAATGATATGTAATGTGACATAAATTTAGAAGTGGTACATATCTAAACCATCAACGATACAATTATGGTTGATCATGAATCCCATTTACAAATCTAACAGTCAAATAATAAACAACAAATTCACAAAAGCTTATAAGAAACAATACATCAGTTCAATTATCAAACAATACTACATGAATCAAACACATTATTTCATTCAATATGAAAAACCTGATATATGCATACATTGCTTTATATATAGAATAGTCACATAAGAGAATATCACAAGGGATAAAAAAAAACATCAACTATTTTAATATCTTATTTTGTTTTTTGTTTTCATCCTCTACTTCCTCATTAAAACTTTCGATCTTAGCATGCTTATCATTGAAATAAGCAAATCTTCCTTTCCGACTTTCTCTCTTCTTTTTTCTTTTTTTTGGAGCTCCCTATTAAGTCAGTAAAGAATATTAGCGACTATAATATGGAAAAGAAAGTTGATCATGGTAGAATTTGATCAATTATGGTACTCGATACTAATACCTATCGGTAGATACTGGAAATATATCAATTGGTACAAAATAATAATCTACCGAATGATAACTTTTATACCATAAATTGTGAAACCAAAAACAATACATGTTTGAGGAAGAAGTCACAAAACTTACGGCAAGCTAGTACATGTTTGACTCAATGGACTACACGAATAAAACATTTAGGCTTTTGGATTGCGTGAATTCATTAATTAGAACATAAACCAATTTAATTACGTTATTCTCATCATCTTAAAACCGCAATTAGCCGTAAATAAACCCTCATTTACCAAAATGAAACCGTAAGTAAACTCTAATTATCCCCATTTCATCTTACCCCAATCACGTCTTAATAATCCCCAATTAAGCTTCATTAAATCCTAATCAATCTCATTTCATCTTAAAACTGCAAATAAAGTAAAAATTGTGAGCTCGCAGAATTGGGATCACTTGAATTTTCCAATTTATATAATTGCCTCTTTCGAGTTTTATAGGGACTGGATGGGGAAAAAAGAGATGATATTAGTATAGTTTGTGAAGGAGTTGATAGTTTCAGATGGAAAGGTAGTAGTGGGTGCCATCTGTGTTGTGTTTTGATCAAATGAAAATATTACGGAGCAAAAGAATTGAGCGGAAAAAAATATCAAACTTAATAAGAGAGAGGAGGAATGGAAGAATTGAGATTATGCTCTTTGAGCCTCATGATACCATGAAGAAAATAAAAAATGATAAAGTATTTTATTGAAGAGATGAATTTTGTTTCTTGTTGTATTATATGGGAGCACCTCTGTTTATATAGGCTGAACAAAACATTCAAAATAAATCTAGCAAATAAAGTAATTAAATCAAATCTAGTAATCACTAATTAGCCTAATGGTAATATTCATTTGTGGCAACACAATTAATTCATGATTGAAGAAAATCAGGAATGGAGAAAATCAAGTCTTTGATTATGAGAGGTCTGTCGGACCAGGTGAGATTTTGTATGATCTGGTGCTATGTAAATATTCCTCTTATCAGCAACATCTCTCCTTGCTATGT
>JAJHPC010000009.1:7312701-7375201 GCA_024447665.1 Juncus inflexus | reverse complement strand
ATGTATTTTATATTCTTATTTCACTTGAGATTTTTGTATAAGACTAACCATTAGTAAGAAGAAATTTTTAATCCTTAGTATATTCGGTCAAGATCGCTACTCCTGAAATTTTCTAAATTCTTTTTTGAAAGTTTTTGCAACTGAGGGACATTTTGTAAATTCCATTTCGGAAAGCTATATGTAATGGTTTTAATTTTCCCACATTCATTGGATTTGAACAGGACATACTAAATATTTAACTATAAGAATAAGAACATAATCATGTTTCTAAAAAAAAGATAATAACATAAGCATGTATGTGATGATGCGAATTTTCTTCGTATATACAAGAAAATTCAGGGTTTTCTTGATTTTGTCACGTTTCCCTGCACTATTATTTTATTTGTAGTTATTTTGGTCAAAACTTAAGCTCTCTTTCTTGAAGACATGAGTTCGAATCTCGGTTGGGGTACTTTTTTGTTTTGGGAATATAAGGCTGAACGCTGGCAATTCTAGACCGTTTAATTTGCATCAGACGGCTCAAAATAGTGGATGGCTCCTGGATAGTTATAAACAATGATATTTATAATACGCAACAATGCATCCACCAACGTATCTTGGCTGCATGTATTATACTACCGAAATTTCGACTCAATTGTTTTCCAAACTAGTTTGGTTTAGAAAAGTCAACGACGGGCTTGTTTGATATGAGAGAAAGCATGGTAAAAAAGTTAATTCTAAGAAATGGTATTCTCCCGGTTTCATTCCTATGATATTTGATTCATTTTCCATTGTTTGATGTTACTTGAGAAAATTCAAAATAATAATAGTTGGGGACAAGATATTTTGATTAACAAATATGAATGTGAAAATACAAAAAATAGTAATCTTTATTTAAGAAATTAATTGAAGCATTATTTCAATATTTATTTAAAACAAAAAGTATTTATTTTTTAAATAAAAATATATAATTAAAAATTAAAACCTAAATATTATTTTAATAAAAATATTATTTAAATTTATTATCTTAGAAATGAACTTTATTGATAATATAATATAATATTTGAGATGAGAAGAGGGAATATGAATTTTCAACCATCAAACACTAGAATCAAACAAGTTTCCTAGAAAAACCTTTCTTTTCTAACCTATTCTCTCACATCAAACAAGTACTAGTGCATTTCTATAAGGATGCCCCTTGAAATGCTCTACTAGTTAATTTTTTTTTTTTTTTTTTTTGCTCTAAGATCCCAATAATTATTTTTTGTTATATGAAAACATATCCATTAGAAAAGAGAAAAAATCTTGATTCTTGGCTTAGTGGTTGAGTATTTTAGTTAAAATTCTAGGTTAAAATCACATATGCATTACTTGAATATTTCTCTTCATTTATTTACAAAAATTTTCTAGAGGAACTTCAAAATAAAAAGATCTGAATTTATTCCTTTGTGAAATTATTCATACTAGAATCATGCTCGCGCTTCGCTGCGAATATTTAAATTTGTTATTCATTTAAAATTTATTTATAAATTGCAATTATGTATAATAATTATGTTTAAAGTTATTTTGAATTATATCATAAGATATTCTATCCATTTATTATTCATTAAAAAATAGTTTCTATATCACATTTAATTTTAGAAGGTTGGATAACTATATACAAATAAATTTACATATATTTAATAAAATATTAAATTCATAAAAATACAAAAAATAATAATCCAAAAAATAATTTGAATTATTAATTTATAATCTAATTAATTTATGTTTGCATTAAGATTTTTAAGATTAAAATATCATATTTTTTTATATCTTTAGTTTTCTTGTGCGATCTATTGACATATTATATAAGAAAAAAAATCAAATATTAATCGGACTAAGGAGATCTAAAAACTAAAAATAAATGATAATTTATTTCATAGATTTTAGTTGATACCCCATAAGACTTAATTATAGATGATTAACTTTAAAAAAAATAAAAATAAAAATTTATATTTAACATGATTTGTAAAAAGAAAATTTTGTATTATATATATATAGAAAAGATATATTTACTATACATAAGAAAATATAACATGATTCATTTTCGAAAAAAGTGTCACCTTTATTTTATTTTGTTAGTTATTAAAATGATACATATTATCCGCAAAACATTAAGTAATATAATATAATTTTTAATACTCTAGATTTTATTTGATATGATAGTTCTCACATAATTGGAGATATAACACGAAACATTAATCCGACCGACCATGTGATATTGTGGTAATAATTTAAATGAAAAACTAAGATTTGAAAAAAAATTGTTCCAACGGCCGAAATAAAATTGACGATAGGTCTCTTGAGAATGCTTAAAGAGAGATGAAAAATAAGGTATAAGGTATAACTTAATAAGCATATAATAATTTTTTTACATGTTTTTTTATATAGTCTTTATAGTTTATTCACATATTTCAGTAAGAAAATAAATAAATTATGACCATAACAATATGGAACTCAAAATAAAGAGAAAATTCTAACAAATTTATATTTGATGATTTTGACATGAGAAATAAAATATTTCATTAAGAAATATATTTTTTTAAAGAAGAAAAGAAAAACTATTTATACTTTAATGAATAAACTCTTCTTTAACTATTGGTATTAATAATTGAAAATAACTTTGAATTATGATTCATTGAAGTCATCTGATTAAGATCTGATAGTTAGAAACAAATTTATAACGGTTCGCACTAAATCGGGAATGCAACACAAAACACAAATTCAACCAATCATATGATTATGTTTTAATAATCACACACATCTTGCCATAAACTATCAGTAAATTTTAGAAAATAAATGGCTAAGATTTGACAAAGAAATTGATCGAACGGTGAAGATAAAAGTGATGATGTGACATCTTGAGGATACTCAAAAGTTGTTGAAAAATAAGAAGTTGTGGTTAATATTGAAGCAAAAGGCTTGGTATGAACCATTTTTTTTTTTTTTTTTTAAGAAACAGACCTCTGCAATTTAGACCAAAGCTAGACTCTGAGAATTGGCAAATAAAAAATAAAAAATAAAAACAGAAAGACTTGCGGGCCAACAAGAACCAAAGTCAACGGTTGATACCCCAAAAAGTCTCCTCTCAATTTCCATGGACCTCCTCAACGCTTTAATCCATCACAAGGACAGAAAAACTGAAAAACAAATAAACCAAAAAATAACATAGCTTTCTCTTCTTTTTCAAAGTGGTCGGTCATCGGATGGCCGATGCAAAGGGCCAAGAAGAGAAATCAGGGTCACTAAACTCATCAACAGGGCCCACTATTGCATTGCCAGCTCGACCTGCGTTTGAAGCGAGTCCAGGACCGCTTACCTTAGCATCGAGTCTGTTTCTAAGGGAACCAGATGAGGCTGATGATGAGGAAGAACCGAATTGCCAGTCTTACACCCAATTACTCATAGGAACCATCGGTGGTGGTGTAGGTGGTGGTGCTGATGTTGTTGATACTGACAGATTTGAAAATGAAAGAGCAAGAATAAGAGGGGCCATGTCGATGGCCCAACAACAATCACCGGCTTTTATGTTATCGCCTGGTCTCAGCCCATCTCCCTTGTTGGAGTCTCCAAGCTTTTATCCATATTCTATGGTATCATTTTTTATGATTTTTATTTTTCTAATAAGATTTGTGTTTTGATTTATTTCTTATTTTATCTGATATTGTTTTTTTGTCCATGGAGTCGAATTTGATTTCATAGCATCCAAAAATTGAGTTGTTAATTTGGACATCTTTTTTCTTTTCAATCCAATTTTCTAATTACAAAATTTAAACTTTATGTCAGGGAAATTATGGCATGCAGCATACACAAATGCCACCACAAACATCAAACTTCTCATCCCAACATCCTCCATTCAAACTTCTTTCTCACTCCGATTATCCTTCGTCCACTTTACACCACAACATTTCTCAGTTCCAGGAAATGCCGATCCATACCGGGTACCAAACCCAACCCGTCAACAATCGAACCCAGCCAGCATCCATTATAGTTGACAAGCCGGCTGATGACGGTTACAACTGGCGAAAGTATGGGCAGAAAATGGTTAAGGGAAGCGAATATCCGAGGAGTTACTACAGATGCACTCATGTGAATTGTCCTGTAAAGAAAAAAGTCGAGCATTCTTCCGACGGACAAATAACGGAGATTATTTATAAGGGAAAACATAATCATGAACGGCCGCCTAGCAAGAAGAATAAAGAGGGGATTAGTAATGGGTTGAATAATGAAAGTAATGAGTATAGTAACGGCTACACGGATTCGAGAAACCAAGAATCCGTTTCAGGTGAGAGTGAAGAGGATGATGGTAATGTTGGAGACAATAATGCCAAAAGGAGGTGAGTTCAAAAAATTTGTATTCTAAGAATAGTCTATGAAAATGGTATTCTAGTCTATTGGTATTTTGATTGAGATATTAGAGGTTAAAGGGTCAAATAGCATATGCACAAATTAAATTAATGGGATAGAAGTATTCTTTTTATCTTTCTTACAAAATGTTCCTCACTTGAGGAAACTTCAAAAAATAATTGCCTGTAAACTTTAAAAAAATAAAATGGTTGAAATGGTATCAATGTTCGGTTCAATTGGCACCAATATCCTGGTATGGTATCTGTTTGTATACTGTTTAATTTAATTCGTATTAGTGTGAACTGTTTACTTTACAAGTGTACTTGAATGGGTGTTCATTTGATCGATCTTGTTTGAGCATGACAGAATAATGCATGCAAAATAGCAAATAGAACCGAATATCAAACTAGACTAACCGTTTTACAAATTGAACTGAAAATCCAGATAATACAAAACTTTTAACCAAACCTAACTGAATAAACCGAACAACTGAACTGAATTAACATCACTAGGTACATATACAACATAAATTCTTTGAACATACGAGCGCAAAAATTGACTATATGTATCCTATAATATGCTCACAATATGTGCTTCATTCTTTAATAATGTTGGGAATTTATATTTAACAATTTGATTTGTTTGGGTAGGAACACTACTTCATCTTCGTCACAAAGGACACTAACTGAGGCAAGGATAATCGTTCAAACAACAAGCGAAATCGATCTTCTAGATGATGGTTATAGGTGGCGCAAGTATGGCCAGAAAGTTGTCAAAGGCAATCCACATCCTAGGTAATTAAGTTGCACTTTATGATGTGCCATAAACATAGGGGTGCAAACGAGTCGGATATTATCCGACACCGGCATCCGTATCCGTAAAAAAATCGTATTCGAATCAAAATATCCGTATCCATCTGGATACGGATCCGGATATGGATACTTTTATTCATATATAGATACGGATAAGGATTCGGTAATTAATTTGGTTCCCGGATATTGATACGGATAATATCAGAATCTGGCTAATTTATTATATATCGGATACGGATATTGATACGTATATTTAATTTTTTTCATCACATTCAGATACGGATATATTATTATTTTGTTGCTATTTCTTCAAATTTTCCTTAAAAGTTGCTATATTTTTATTACATTTATGGTTATCAATAGCTAAATATTTAGAAGAATGTGATCTATTAGTATATTAATATATCCGATATGAATCCATATTCGTATGCATGTCTGAAAATATCCGGACAGTATTCATATTCTTGCATATATCCGAAATAGAATCCATATTCGGAGTTATCCATATTCGTATCCGGATCAAAAAAAAAAATGTTGATACGGATATGGTATGCCTCCAATCCGAATCGTTTCGGACCATTTTCAACCCTACATAAACTACATATCAGTTGGAAAAATTGAATATATCATGAATATTAATATACTTTCAGGAGCTATTACAAGTGC
The DNA here is from genome assembly GCA_024447665.1 of Juncus inflexus. Taxonomy (NCBI): domain Eukaryota; kingdom Viridiplantae; phylum Streptophyta; class Magnoliopsida; order Poales; family Juncaceae; genus Juncus; species Juncus inflexus. Next base: position 7,369,358 of record JAJHPC010000009.1, on the reverse strand, counting down.
ACATACATGGGTTGCAATGTGAGAAAACACATTGAACGGGCGTCGTCGGACCCAAAAGCCGTTATAACAACATATGAAGGAAAACATAATCATGAAGTACCAGCATCTAGGACTAATAACACGTCACCAAATAAATTAGAGAACAATGTATCCGCTAATCAAACCTCCGTTAAGAGAACTACGGATTTTAGCAGCCTTTTACAGTTCAAGAATGAAAACAAGATGATTTGATTTGATTTTAACTTTTTTTTTCTTTGGAATGGTTATATACATACGAGTTGTTTGAGATTTTTTTTAATTATTTGGTTTTTTGTTTTAGTTTGAGTGTAGTGATTTTTTTTTTTTTTTTTGGTACTTGAAGATGTATATTCTTTCGGTCTCTGATCTCAGGCTCTTTAATCAATAACGGTGTATATTTCTCGCTTAAGAGTGGATATGTATATTTATTTGCCAATTAATTTGTATATTCTTAATTATACTATGGTTGATTGGAGACTGGTTGTTTTACTTATTTGTTTATTATTTATCTTTTTATTTCTGTTCTCAGTTACCTGGTATTGGAAAACAATTATTTTTTTTTTCAGGAAATTTGGAGAGGAGCATCCTCTTCCAAATGTAAAGAATTTTGTAAGATCTTTAACTATTGGCAAACAATTATGAACTACCACACATTCCCAACAAGAAATTCTGTAGATTTATTTTGAGCTCTGTACAATAAATTCTCTTGTATCACTTCTAATTAACAAAAACTCAAAGTAATTAATCTCTCTATTAACAACATCTTATCAAAAACATAAAAATTGGGAAAGAAAAGTATCCAAAAGAAAAGAAAAAAAATGTGGTAATATCTATTCTCAAACCTCAAGACCTCGCTCCTTCGTCTCCAAAATATCACCATAATAACTCAAATCAAAGCACGCAAAACTCCCCTTGTGGCTCTCATAAACGATACACGTAACAATAGTATCAATCACCACAACGATCGAGTACATATAACCAATAAAAATAGCCTCCGATAATCCTCCAAAGCTTAATTTTCCATCATTTTTAAATGGTTTCATCACTCTAAACTGAAACAATGCCTCTATTGAAGCTGTACAAAGACTTGCTGGTAAAGAAACCGCAATGGCTGTGGCGGTACGACCTTTCAAAATCATGAGAGATTTTATTATCGCCATGTAACCACTAAGGTTCTCCGATCCTGTTATGACGGAGGCAATATTACATACCACATAAGTTTTCGCAAGGAATATGGAATAGAAAATCACACCTAAAGCAGAGAGGGTGAATACTATATGGTTTGAAGTTAGGTTTAGAGCTCCAAAAGTGTTGAAGAAGAGAAAGAAGAGAGAGAAGAAAGCTGCATTTGAAGAGAGAATTGCTAGAGAATTGAATATATGGGTATGTAATAATGATTTGTATAATTGGATTTCTGTAGGGTTTGAAGGACGGATTATGATTTTGATAATGTAGGCCTTGGAGATGAGAAGGGAAGTGAGAGCAAATGGGAGAGTGATGAAGAATGAGAAGATAGATTGCGATAGCTTTGAGTTGAGAAGAGCAAAAAATGGAGATTTTGAAGGGAAACCGGCCGATGCAAATATTAACTGAAAGCGAGAAAAAATTGCGGAATTTAATGGTGATTTTGGTATGAAGAGGAGGGATTGAGAGAGGAGAAGAGTTAGGGAGAAAGGGAGAAGGATTAATGAGGCAATGGAGGTAAAGAGGTGATAGTTTTTGAAGAAGGCATGGAGAGATCTTCTTAGCATGTTGATGCCACTAACCATTGCTTTGGATTTGGAATTTTTGAGAGGTTAGAAAAATGAGGGTCTTTTAAATGAAAGGCTTTTGGATTCGGAATTTTAAAGAGGTGATGGAGAGAGATGAGCTATTAATTGAGGGTTGGGTGATCTTTATCAAAAGAAAAATGAGAAATTATGACGGGATACTGTAACGATTCTTTAACGAAGGATTAAATTTTTATTTTTTTAAGCTCGAGCAGGCGATTGCCTACTCGAGATTTTATTATATTAAATAAAATATAAAAAGAGTTTTTGATATAGTTTAATTGTCTGATAGGTTGCAACTTTGGACCAAAAGAGTGGAAAAGTAAACTTTTCCTTTCTATCTAACAGATTCACTCACTCATAGACGAGTAGAGCTATCAAATTAAAAAAAAATAATACAAGACCAGGCTACTCTACTGGACTAGGCGGTTAGCAGAGGTTTGTCCATAATTCTGCCTCCTTGCTGCTAAGTTGGTAAGTAATTGTTGGAGGTGCCCGCCTCGACGTGAATATTCTTTGGTTTTGTTGTTTCCACACATTCCAGCAAATCGATATTATCTCCACACGTTCCAGCGACGGATTAAAATTATATATAGTTTTTTCGTGTTTCTATATACGCTATATATTGTTTCATTTTTTAAAAATATATATTGTTTACCGAATAAATTTTTATATACTGTTTATTTTCTTCATATGTTTTTATATACTGTTTTCATTTTTTTTTAATATATATTGTTTTACTGAATGAATTTTTTATATACTGTTTGTTTTCAGTTTATATGTTTTCTTTCAGTTTTTATATACTGCCGCTACAGGACGCTACACAATATCATCGCGTAATATCAGCTCTCTTTCCAAAAATAATACTATTTATTTTATTTCATTTTGTTTGCCACATGCACTATAATACTATATTACTTCTAAGTTTACAAAAATAATATTTTTATTATTATAATAACTGAACAAGTAAAAAGACTAACTTGTTTTTAATAATAATATGGGAAATATTATTTTGTTTTCTATTTGTTTGGTTATATTTATTATTGGACAATTTAACTTTCGGAGAGTTTTTTATATTGTTTATAGGCATTATACACACACTTATATTACTAAAGTTTCTATTGCGATTCTGATTGAAATCAAACTCAGATTTCCTAAAAGATCTCTAGATATCTTAATTATTTCACTAGAACGATATTAACTAAAATTAAAAACACAATCTTCATATTTCTTTGAAACATTGATCCAAACAATTGGAAAGTAAAGCCTACGGGCATCTAATGTCTAAAAAAATAAAATATAAAAGTAATTTCTGAAAAAATGGAAAGTAGAAGGTAGCATTGTTGTAGTTATCGTTTTTTTTAATAAAAATATGTGCAGAGAGTTAGGTAATTGGTAAGTTCCAAGTTTTAGAGGATGTTTTGGCACTATAACTTTGGATGTGGTATAGGCCAACCGCCAATGCAACAACTCCAAGTAGGAGAAGGTGCTAAGGATTTTATATGATTCATTCCCCTCTCCTTACACTTCACAACCAAATCATTATCATTATATATTATATTTTAGTCTAAGTTATATAATTTCACAATTAGGTTTGTTTTCATCTTTGCGAATTTAGACAAGTGCACATAAAGAAAAAAAATATTGACGGGTTATCTTATGTTAGTTACTAAACATTTTCACTTAAAGCTAGAGTCATACTTCAACTGAAAATCGTATAGTAAGTATGGATCGATAATAATCGTCACGCATTATAACGTTAATTATTTTTGCACGAGAGCATTACATCAATTATTTTTAATATTCTAGTTCGATTACGGCTTCTTCCTTTTCAGAAGTTGTATGGCGTGATAGGTTTAACATGAGAATTGTCATTGATAGATCGGAAAATGATCACTCTAACATGATAAATTAATGACTATTGAATATTCGCCACAAATGATCCAACGTCCGGTATATTTTCATAGCAACCTTTCCGATGTAGAATTCTTGCTTGAAGAAGATCTTTGCTTTGTTTTGAAGCTAGAAAAAATTATGGTACACTTAATATAGATTATAGATAGTAGGAGTCTTTCTTGGTTGGCAGTGAATAGACAATTAATATTAGTATGATTATATTCCTAACTCCTAAAGTTGGAATTTAGAATGGTGCATTGATGTACAATATTACTGCCTAGTTTTCCAGGGTTTTCTTCCAAAACCGCTATATTTTCTGATATTCCTAACTGACCTAAAGTTGGGACTTTGAGAGGAGCATTGACATAGGTGTCGCCTAGTATTTTTAGGGATATTCCCAAAAACCCCAATATTTTCTCATATTTATGAAAACTCAATATTTCTTACAATTTTATAAAGGCCAAATTTTGACGTGTAACCCTACAAAATATTATAATTTCAGGTACATCCCTAGAAAAATGAACTATCATCAATACTCCTACAAAATCACTTATATATCATGGATACCTCTATGGTATATTTAGTGTTAAGATTAGCTTTATTTTTTTATTTTTCTGTTTTTCTTCTATGCAAATACTCAAAAAGTATTATAATGGAAACTATTTACTTTCAAAAGTAACTTCAACGTTTTATTTAAAAAAAAAATACATTGATAGAAAAATAATATATAAACACCATAATTGATTTTTTTTATACATATTATTTATTACTATTTATATATTATTTGAATAGCATTTAGAGCTTTTATTTTCTAAAATGAAAGTTAAAATTTAAGGTTTCTTTTGGAAAATTTGTAAGTTTGGGAAATGGAAAGTTATGAGTTGTTACTGAAGTAATACTTTTTAATTGAAAACTTCCATGTAAAGATACATACTATTTAGTTTGGGTATTTCTATCCAAAGAGCACACTATGCTTAACTAAGAACAAATTTGAATTCTTTTATTACAAATATCAATTATATTCTTTATTAATGATTCTTCCTATTTATTACCTTAATTTATTGACTATAATTCCCTCCTTAATATAGAGTAATTACTAATTGAAACAATTGAAATCATTCACATATGGAAACATAAAATCAACCCCTCATCTCCTCCTTGATTTTCATTCTAATTGATATTTTCCTCTTCACCGTGCAAATTGATAATGAAAATTGGAGAAAAGTAATTCTGAAAAAAAAAAATTATAATTTGTGCCTTATAATTGGTGCACCCTTAAATTAACTTTCAACCAATTTTGTTTTATAAATTATTTAAGCATATGTCTTCTCAGTACAGTAAGACAATCAATACAACAAATCAAGAAAATGATCTTCTCAAATTACTCGACTATAAGTTTGAAAAAGAGGTGGTTTTTACGAAGAACGCCGTGAAATACCATTAGAACAAAGAAAAAATAACAACCCATTTATTGGATTGTTTATTCCGGATTTTTTTTAGCAAACCCGTAGGTATCATTTATTAAATCAAAATTAAGCAAAATCCATTACATATTAGGTCTTATATTTGACCACAAAAGTAAATGAGAGACCTATATGTAAAAATACATTAATAAAAATAAAACAAAAGACTAGAGAACTGACATAACAACATCCTCGAAAGAGATTTGCAGCGTTCTTGTCAATTTTGCCAAATTATTTGCTTCTTCATGGCGTCTTGAATCGCTTCCCAAGCAGAGGGCTCCACTAAGTTCGGATCTTCTGTTGTTTTTAAAAGAGATACAACTTCTAGATAATCAGAGAAGAAACAAACGATCTTAGCTGGTTGGATAGAAGTAGCAAATTCCATAGCCCTTCTTAAACAACGCAACTCACCTTGCAAAGCAGTCACAATACCCGATTCTGGATGAAGATGCACTTGCACCTCTCTACCTTCTATATCTCGCGTAATGAAATCACTGCCTCCTCGACCCCATGTATCAAAAGAGAAGTCGCACCAACAAAATAAATCTGAGGTAGATGACCAAGGTTGATTCGGAACCCTTATGTATTGAATTTATGTTTCAGCAAGCTATGAGCCGAGGACATGAGTGCTTATTGTACGTCTGAGAGTAAGCTCCGGGCTAATGATCTTTTGTCTGAACAACCACTCATTTCCAGATTTTTCATTGCTTCCAAAATAGAGAGAATAAATAAGGGATATGAATTGGGTCTATATTATTTATTAGCTCTTGTATCCCTATTTTGAAATCTGAAGGGAGAGTAAGTAGTTTAACGGGCACTGTGGATCCAAGTCATACACCTTGAGAATGAGGACAATGAAGAAGGAGGTGCCCTACAGTTTCTTCCGAAAAGCCACATCGAGTGCATAATGGCGAAATATCTGAAAATCTGATGTGTAGGTCGGAGAGTGTCGGAATTGCATTCATAGCAGCTTTCCACATAAAAAGTCTGATCTTGGGGAGTACTTTTTTATCTTTCCAAATACTAGCCCATTAAGATTGATCAGGATCGGGTTCATCTAGAGAATTTCACGATTTAACAATCATTTATAAGCTCCTTTAACCTAAAAATCCGTTATTAAGAATGGTTCAAATAAGTTTATCCTTGATTTGTGCATCTCTTATAGGGTTGATGGGAATAACCGAGAACTGCCCTAGATCCACAGATGGGAATGACTCTGAGAGAAATTGGTTGGACCAAATACTTGTGTCAGGATCAAACTGTGGAATTGCCTTTAAGTTTCTTTCGGCAGCATTGAGCGGGGAATAATTCAACCATTGTGGAAACTACGGATCCGTGAATGCATTACAAGTGGTACAGTTTCCTAATTTTTATCTTACGGATTCTTTAAGTACGGGTTGAACTTGAACCATACCTTTCCAAAATTGTGTGCAATTATAATTTCTCCCGGTTCCCAAAAAAACCCTCTTGGATAGTATTTGGCTTTGATGACATTGGTCCATAAAATATCCTCGTGAGAGATAATGCGCCACATGGATTTTAGGAGGAGTGCCTTATTTAAGGTCTCAAGATCTCGAACAGACAAGCCCCCATCAGTTTCGGTGGGTTAATGATTGACCACTTGCACCAAGCTAAATAACGGTTGCCTTCTTTTTCCCCACCCACTGAATTATGGAGGTTAATTTAGAAGTAATAGTGGAAAATAACTCAGTAGACATGTGATAGACAGGGTAGCGATTCAAGTAGCGACCGAATAAGTACAAGTTTACCTACATGTGAGACCATATTGCGCTTCCACCCTGCTAACTTAGACTGGAATTAATCGATAATATAGTTGTAGTCCGCGATATGAGTATTGTCTTGGATAATATAGGAATTGACGTACTTTTCTACTCTTGCAGTGGGTTTAGCTCTAAAAATGTAAGATATTTGGGTTTTTTATTTCTACTGGTGTACCGCTACTAAACAATATCTTTGAGTTGGAAGGGTTTACTTGTTGGCCTGAGACTTTCTCATATATATTGACTACATGCATGAGGTATTGAGCTTCATCTATTGTGACTTTTCCAAATAGCACGAGGTCATCCGCGTATAGCGAGTAACTGTTGGGTTTGGCAGTGGGTCCGAGCTTAACTCCAGATATGTGGCTCATATTCTGAAGATGAGTCAGAATTCGAGAGAGGAGTTTCATGCCAATTATAAAACTAACCGGAGATAGTGGACATCCTTGTCTAATACCTCTTGTTGGTTTGAAGAAACCATTGCCCTTGCAATTTATAAGAAGTGTAAATTTAGCATAAGTGATGCAGGCAAAAACCAATCTGATGAAATCTGAAGGGAAGCCAAACATATGCATAATGTCTGAAAGGTAAGACCATTACATCATGTTAAAAGCCTTTGTTAAATCAGCCTTGAGCGTGAATGAGTGGTATCTGTATGTCTGTGATGAAAAAGAGTGAACTACTTCATTAAGAAGAAGATTATTGCCATGGATTAATCACTTTTGTATGAAACCATATTGGTTAAGAGAAATTAGGTGCGGAATAACTGGTTTCATTCTATTCGTCAAAATTTTGGCGATCAATTTATAAGTGAAGTTGCATACACTAATAGGTCTATAGTTGGAGACAAATGTTGGACTGTCAACTTTGGGTATGAGGTAAATATTTGTAGCCCTCCCCCCCCCCAACACACAATTAGGAGGCATAGAACCGCTTGAGAAAAAGTTTTGAATGGTCGTAATAAGATTTGGACCAATCATCTCCCATTGGGTTTGAAACAATTGACCAGATAACCCATTAGGACCAGGGCTTTGGTTCGGGCCCATGGACCAGACCGTTTCGGCAATTTCTAAAGTGCTTGGGATGCGTATTAAATTTAGCAACAAAGAATCAGGGATAGTTGGCAAAAATTTAAAAATGGCTCTAGGGATGGTGGGCTGAAGAGGTTCATGATGTTGAGTCGATTATTGGGCTTTAAAAGCAAACACAAATTCTGCACGAATTTCTTGCTCCGAGTAATACCAATTCCCGTATTCAGTCAAAATACTAGAGATAAAATTTTGCCTTCTTCTTTGTTGAATTTTCGCATGAAAATATTTTGTGTTTAGGTCTCCTTCTCGCGCCCAGCTGAACCGGCATTGTTGACGCCAGTATAGTTCGACTTGCAACAAACATTTATTATACTGCGCTTGAATCGTGTGGATGACTGGTCCGAGGGCTTGATAATTTGCACCTTAATTATTGGACATGAGGCTCTATTCCACATCTGCCATTTGGTTTTCAAGTTCTTTTAGCTTATAATTTGGGTTAAGGTTATTATTCTTGGGGAACCCGCAGTCATGTACGTTACATGCGCAGCGGGACCTACGGGTTCAACCCGTCCTAGGATCATCATCAAGGGAATAAAAGTACGAGACTAACTATTAAAATTTATACCTCAGATCTTCCTGATCCGCAAGACGAAGAACAGATGTAGGTCTGAACTTTTCTAACGTGCAACCTTCTCCTTCCTGAAGCTCGACTCCATGAACCTTCTTACTTCTCCTAGGGATGAAGAATGACCGCTCACAAGTTCTCAAGTTAGAGAACCGCTACTCGTATCCATGCGAACATCAGACGCACGGAATAATCGGACTCGGCTAGACGAGTCCGGAAATACTTTCCGAAAATAACACAAAACTCTCTCTCTGTTTCTATTTCTATGTACGGCTACTTCTAAAGCTTGAGATTGCGTATCTAATAGAGAGGCAATGCCCTTCTATTTATACTAGAGAGAGAGGCGAACGATTGCTCAGTTACCATAACTCAAAATCTTAATCTGCGCCTATTTCATTGCCAACGGAACTATACTGTTGCCAATGGAATATGTATTTCCATAACGGAATACTTGACAGCTAAGATTATTATAGTTTTCATATCTATTTCGTTGGGAACGGAACTATTCCATTGCCAGTGGAATGATGATGTTTTGTTCAATCAATTATCTAATAATTGATTATTTCCTTCACCAGTTTATATATCATATGTATAACTGTTTTTGATGTATTTTCATCCCGTACGAATGTAGTTCATTGTGTGACCGTGTAGGTTCCATTTAATGCTGGCAATGATCTTCAAAAGATCGTAAGTCATGAGTAACCTCTAGACTGATGTCATGACTATCCATGTTAAATGAAATGATCAGCGATCATAAACCTATCTGAATAGATGTTTGCTTATTCCTTTTGTTCTATAATATATGTATGATCACAAGGCATGGAAGTATGTCATCCTTGAGTTTGATCAAAGTCTCTTTCCTTATCAAGAATTAGACTGAATAAATACAAAATGATATTAACAACACATGTTAATCCATTTTGAGCATGACCATTCATTTTCTTCAGTCCTAGTTCATTAGGGGGCCCAGAGATATCTCCCTCTTAATGAGAGGAACAAATCCCATCTTGGTCACTCACATTTCTCGTCATGATTTAATGCATCCCTAATGATGCCCCAAATGTTAATCCTGATGTAGGATCATATTAAAGTATGCAGTTCGACATACAGGAATCCATGGTAACCTCAGGTCGTAGGAACAAGCACACAATTCATATGAGAATCGCTAATGACATATACCAAGCATATTCTCATAGTGTGGTCAATCCAGTACGTATTCTCTAACACGTACCTATATTCCAGACTTGACATCCCTATGTCCATGATCAGCAGAACATAATCATTCAGTCTGTGAATATACTAGTGTGCATATGTAGTTTCTTACCTGAATTATATATATCTCTATAAACATCCCACATATCACTAGGGACGGTTTAGAATGTCATTCGTTGGTTCACAGTTCTACTATCAAAATCATGTATTCTTATGACGTGAACCGGAAGGGTCATTCATGGTCAGTCTAATATATGTAAATATATTAGTCACCCACACTCAATCATATATGAACTAAATAAACGTGTTTCTCATAATCTAATCTCGAGTCCAACAATTTGGCCTAGGGCATAATTCCTTCAGTCTCCCACTAGCACTAGGTCAATGTTAAACACCCAATGCTCATTAGGCAACATGACCTTCATGTACTACTAGCGGGAAATATGTGCCTATTAGATTATACAAATTTACACTGAAAACTTATAATATCTACTATTGATCTCTATCCTTAGTCGAGAATTTCTGAAATAGGTACTTGAATCCTTGTTTCTCTATTCTGAATGATTCTTTGTTCAGAACATATATCGTCAGACATTAAGAGCACTCAGGACAACTCCCAACTCCAAGATTTGATTTAAGTATACATGTTGTCCACTTCTAAAGTGACAATATAATTTTGTTTCAGTTATAGTTCTTTATTTGGAACTCTTTCCAAATTACTGTGTTCAAAATAAATAAATTGCAATAATGATCCATGCTAGGAAATTGTAATCTCTTACCACTACCTAACTCCTCATAGATTGGGATATCTTAGTTCTTCATAAGAACTTAGGTATTTATTTGCTCTCTTAAGCTCCAAGAATATTACACAGTATATTGTATGGCTTGAAGAATCTTATTCAACTCATTATCAAGAACTATTTCTTGTATATTGAACCTTTCAATAAACGGATGATACGTGCATATCTTCATTATATGAACGTCTTAGGCAAGAATTCTTTCTTTCATATTAAACTCTTTCAATATTGTTGAAAGCATAGAATTCAATTCATATGTCTTTCATTGTTCATATTAGTGCCTAAAATAAGAACTCTTTCTTATATATTGAATATTTAATATATGATTGGAGTTATAAAATCTAATTCTTATATCCTTTCATTATTCATGTGAATGTCATAAGCAAGAACACTTTCTTGCATGTTGAATATTTCAAGGTATGGCTGAAAGTATAGAATCTCATTCGTTGATCTCTTCATCATTCATATGAATATCATGAGCAAGAACATTTCTTGTACATCGAATTCTTTCAATATTTTACCAATGTGCTTTATCTTAAAACCTGAAGTCTGTATAGACTTCAACTCCTAACTATTAGGATGTGTAAGTTATTGTAATGCAAGGAGATTGTTATACTCCTACTGAATTTCTTGAAATCAAGGTGGTCGCATCTATTTTGATTAATTCAAATTCTTCAATTTACTTTGTCAAATAGATTCATTCTGAGATGCTTGCTTTAATCCTTTCATGAATTCGAACCCTGTAACCTTTCAGAATTCTTGTGATCATAAAACTCTTGCCATGTATCAAAGATACATCCATAGAAAAGTTCCTATAAAGGAATGTGAGTTTTATAGCCTTGTTCCATCATTCAGAATCGCATTGTGCTATGGAAGCTAGAATTTGTAATAGCAACAAGTGAGAAAGACCTTTTACTATAGCCCATACAATAGCTACTTTCTTTGCTAATTTTAGGTTATCCATGTACTGTATGAAATGGTCATCAAACCATTGGATACTCCAATCAAGTTCCAAACTTGACTGCTTGTATATGGGTTGCATCTCAGTTCTTATGGTCCAACCATTTTGAGAACATTATCTCTGTTGGGAAACCCATAGCCATGTACATTACATGCTCAGTGGAATCTATGGGTTCAACCCTCCCTAGGATCATTGTAAAGGAAATAAAGGTATGAGATAATAAAGGTATGAGATTATGCTACTAAAATTTATACCTCGGATCTTCCTGATCCGGGAGAGAGAAGCGGATGTAGGTCTGAATGAACTTCCATCTTGCTTCCTTCTCCTTCCTGGCTTCTGAATCTTGACTCTGAGAACCTTCTTGCTCTTCCTAGGGATGAAGAACTTGATTGCTCGCTAGTCTTCAAAACAGAAGACCTCTACTCGTATCCACGTCGAACTTCGAATCGTCGGAATAACCGGACTCAGCTAGACGAGTCCGAAAATACTTTCAGGAGGCTCTCTCTCTTTCTCTCTGTATTACGGCAGCCTGTAGGCTCTGTAATGTGTGTCTAATAGAGGGGGACTGCCCCTCTATTTATACTAGAGAGGGACGTGAAGGATTGCTTAGTTACCATAACTAAAATCCTAATTACAACGCTTATCCGTTCCAAACGGACCTATTCCGTTGCCAACAGAATAGGGTTTCCTAATCTGAAAACTTGCCTGTCGAGAAATTGGCTGAGTTCTGTTACCAACGGAACTATGCTGATTTTTGAACAATCATTCAAATCAATCATCCAATGATCGATTATTTCCTTCACCTATTTATACATCATATGTATAACCATTTAAGAGCATTTCCTTCCCGACTAGATATTGTTCTATGTGTGACCGTGTAGGTTCCATTTAACGCTGGCAACGATCTTCTAAAGATCACAAGTCATGAGTAACCTCTAGACTGGTGTCATGACTACCCATGTTAAATGAAATGATCAGCGATCATAAACCTATCTGAATAGACATTTGATTATTCCTTTTGTTCTACGATATACGTCTTGATCACAAGGCACGTAATATGTCATCCTTGAGTTTGATCATAGTCTCTTTCCTGATAGAGAATTAGACTGAATAAATACAAAATGATATTAACAACACATGTTAATCCATTTTGAGCATGGTCATGCATTTCCTTCAGTTCTAGTTCATCAGGGGTCCCAGAGATATCTCTCTCTTAACGAGAGGAACAAATCCCATCTTGGTCACTCACATTCCTCGTCATGATTAAGTGCATACCTAATTATGACCCTAATGATCATCCCGTTACGGATGACGTAAGATCATATTAAAGTATGCAGTTCCTCATACAGGAATCCATGCTGACCTCAGGTCGTAGGAACAAGAACACTATTCATATGAGAATCACTAATGACATATACCATGCATATTCTCATAGTGTGGTCAGTCCAGTACGTGTTCTCTAACATGTGCCTATATTCCAGACTTGACATCCCTATGTCCATGATCAGGAGAACATGATCATCCAGTCTGCGAATATACTAGTGTGGATATGTAGCTTCTTAATTGAAGTATGTTTATCTCTATAAACATGCCACATATCACTACGGATTGTTTAGAATGTCATTCGTTGGTTCACAGTTCTACTATCACAATCACATATTTTGATGACGTGAACCCGAAGTTTCATTCATGGTCGATCTAATATACGTAAATATATTAGTCACCCATACACTCATTCATATATGAACTGAATAAACATGTTTCTCATAATCTAATCTCTAGTCCAACACTTTGGCCTAGGGCATAATTCCTTCAGTCTCCCACTTGCACTAGGCCAATCTTAAGCATCCAATGCTTATTAGGCAAAATGACTTTTATGTTCTACTAGCGGGAAATATATGCCTATCAGATTATAGAAATTTACATTGCAAACTTGTAATGACTACTATTGATCTCTATCATTAGTCTAGAATTTCTGAAACATGTACTTGTATCCTTCTAGCTCTATTCTGAGCGACTCTTTATTCATAACATAGATCATCAGGCTTTAGGAGCAATCGGAACTACTCTTAGTTCCAATATCAAGTTTTGATCCAAGCATACCTATTGTTTGCTTCTAAAGCAACAATATAGGGTCTTGTTTCAGTTACAGTACCGTATTTGGAACTCTTTCCAAATTACTATATTTGAAATAAACGAATTGCGATAATGATCCATGTTAGGAAGGTGTAATAACTTACCACTACCTAGTTCCTCTGGATATCTTAATTTTTCATAAGAACTTAGATATTTATTATAGTCATCAAATGACTATCATTTGCTCTCTTATGCTTTAAGCATATTGCACAGTACATTGTATGGCTTGAAAAATATATTCATCCCGTTATCAGGAATGGTTTTTTGTATATTGAACCTTTTATTAAACGGAAGATAAACGTATGTCTTCATTATATGAACGTCGTAGGCAAGAATTCTTTCCTTCATATTGGAATCTTTCAATATATATTGTTGAAAGCATAAAATCCGATTCATGTGCCTTTCATTGTTCATATTAGTGCCACAAACAAGAACTCTTTCTTGTATATTGAATATTCAATGTATGGTTGAAGGCATAACATCTAATTCTTATACCCTTTTATTGTTCATGTGAATGTCATAAGCAAGAACACTTTCTTGCATGTTGAACATTTCAACGTATGGCTGAAAGTATCGAATCTCATTTGTTTACCTTTTCAGCATTCATATGAACACCATGAGCAAGAACATTTCTTGCACATCGAATTCTTTCAATATTTTACCAATGTTCTTTATCTTGTAACCAGAAGTCCGTATAGACTTCAACTCCTAACTATTAGGATGTGTAAGTTGTTGTAATGCAGGGAAGATTGTTATACTCCCACTGAATTTCTTGAAATCAAGGTGGTCGCATCTATTTTGATTAAGTCAGATTCTTCAATTTACTTTGTCAAATAGATCTATCCTGAGATGCTTGTTTTATTCCATGAATTTACCTTTCAGAATTCTCGCGATCACAAAACTCTTGCCATGTATCAAAGATACATCCACATTAAAGTTCCTATAAAGGAATGTGAGTTTTATGTCCTTGTTCCATCATTCACAATCACATTGTGCTATGAAAGTTAGAATTCACAATAGCAACAGGTTAGAAAGTCCTTTTACTATAGCCCATACTATAGCTACTTTTTTTGCTATTTTAAGTTATCCATGTACTGTATGCAATGGTCATCAAGCCATTGGGTACTCCAATCAAGTTCCAAACATGATTGCTTGTATATGCGCTACATCTCAATTCTCATGGTCCAACCATTTTGAGAACATTGTCTCTTCATAGTCTCCTCGGTAGAAAGTCGACTCATCCTCTATGAGCATCTTTTATGAGAGATCATATTTCTCAACTTAATGTCTACCAGGTCTGTGATGAGTACCTTATGTTTCAAGTATAGCCTTATCAACTACTTGATAGACTCATTAAAGGTTCATCGCTAGTATGTGGATCTTGAAGCTTTCGTGATGTATTACACTCTCACTGCTTCTTTAGGAGATGAGATCTCTTTTAAAGAAGTCTGAATTATGAGTAGCAAATAATTTGAACTCGTAATGGATGTAAAACAATATCAAATTGATATTCCACAAATATTTATGAGATTGTTGTGTTGACATCGTCAAAACTTTTGACACGAGTCGTACTTCAACCATTAAATACAATTTGGGACTATTCCAAACCCATATCACATATGGTATCCTTTTGAACCTTATGATATTCAGTGTTTAGTATATGCAAGAGTATAAACCTATAAGAGTCTCAGAGGCATAGACTGAATCTTATCCAATAAATTTGATTTTCTTCTTTATGTGCACATCGTGAGATGTTGAATATAGAATTAATTGTGAAATATTTTTCCACAATTTCTAAGATAGCCGTCAAACTATTGACTCAAATACTTGCCACTTTGATCTGATCGAAGTGCTCTTATTATCTCGTCAAGGCGATGTCGAATTTCATTCTTAAATGCTTTGAACATTTCAAATATTTTGTGTTTCATTAAGTAAACCTTTTACTTAAAACACTTTAATATGAAAATCTGATATTCCTTATTTCTAGCCAGCTTGCTTTTTGTCTCTCATGCATCTATATGCATGAGACTAACCCATCAACTTTATGATGGTTGCCCATTCTTTTCATCCTGTTCGATAAATAGAATTCGCACGTCTCAATTAATCCTAGATCCAGTGAGTCAAACTTTCCACATAGGGTGGAGTTTTAGAAATGCGATTCTTATTTTGTGATTAGATGACATTGCTAGAAGTATGAAATCAATGGACTTATTATTTAGCATATATAGGTTATTTTCTAAGAGTGATCATTTCAAATAGATTTATCTAGGAAAATTTTATTATTCCAAATAATAAATTTTACAACCATTTTAATGCAAATGTCGAAATAACATTTATTTCATTACAAGTCCACAATGGCTAAGTCAATAAAATTCTAGAGTTAATGTAGCAACTCTTGCTTCATTCCCCATTTGTAGAGATTTAGAAAGAGGAATACCTGAAATGGCAGTCATTGATTCTTCTTCTTGACATATCTTACACCCTGCTCTCCAGTGATCACGCATAGAACATGCAATCACTTCTTCCGATTCCTCGGGTTTAGGCAACTCCTTGCCTTTACTCTTAATCCAGCTCTCCCATGCGGCTTGTCTATTCAACTCCCTTTCCCTTTCAATCCTGAGGGCATCAATGACAACATTTGCTATGTCCTTCTCTGCCTGTTTAAGCATCTTATGCAATTTCGTGATCGTCATCTCCATCCGACGCTTATGATATTCAGTAAAGAACAAATCAAAGCTCGGAGGAAGCGATCGAAGAATCATGTCAATCGCGAATTTCCTTGGAATAGGCAAACCAAGTCTCTCTAAGTAATCAATATGACTTCTCATCTTGAACACATGAGTATCCACAGAGGAGCCATGAGCTATCTTTCTCTTGATTAATAACTTGGTGACCTTGTAGCGCAGAATATTAGTCTGCTTTCGGAACATTTCCTTAAGCGCCTTGATCATATCATAGGCATCCATGAAACATGTCTACTTCCGTAGCTTAGGTTTCATTCCTGCTAACATCATCCAGGTTACTTCATCAGAATCGTCAATACACTTCTAATAAGTATCTTGAAGGACTCTAGAAGCGGTCGAAGACGGTGGATTTGGGATGGGTGTCTCAAGGACATACAACTTTCCTTCACTCTTGAGAACAATTCTCAGAGTCCTGAGCCATTAAGGGAAGTTTGTGCTATCGAGCTTAACATTCTGAAAGATTTTGTTTTAGATTTATAAATATACACATCATAGAAACAAGATAAATATAGTATGAGCATAATCCTCTCGAGCGATCATGAGGTTTCTAATCCTAGATCTATCTCTAAATTACAGGTGGATCTTCAACGAACCCTTCGTTGTATGTGTGCGAAAATCCAATGCCATCTTCCAAAGTTTGTGTCAAGATCCTCTTCTTGTCTTGATATAATATCTTTTCTAACTATCCTATTACTAGAAAAGATAGTTTACAATTTTGGACAACTCACTTGTTGCCATAATTATAATTTTGGACAACTCACAGGGTTGCCATAGATATTAAATAAAATACAAGCATTGACACGCAAGATTACATAATAGAACAATCACGGATCTAAGGCTCATACCATATTTACACAAATTAAATTCCTTGTATAATAAAAATTAGGATTTCTCGCAAAATCAGCCTAATTCCATTGGGAACGGAACTATTCCGTTCTCAACGGAATAACGCTGAATAATTCTGGGGAAATTTCAGCACACTCCGTTCTGAATGGAACTATTCCGTTCGGAACGGAATAACGCTGAATTTTCAGTTTCCTTTAATTTTAGTTCTGTTTCCAAAACAGATTCCGAAAAACTATTTTTTCGAAAATCTAGAAAATCATAATATCCAATATTATATTCCTAAAAACTATTTCCGTGATGTTTTGAAATAATATTTTCAAAACCCTAAAATTTATTATACTAGAATTTACTAAATTTTAAATATATAATCGACGATTATTTCCTTAACGAACGCTCTGATACCACTGTTGGGGAACCCGCAACCATGTACGTTACATGCGTAGCGGAACCTACGGGTTCAATTCGCCCTAGGATCATCATTAAGGGAATAAAAGTACAAGATTAACTATTAAAATGTATACCTCAGAACTTCTTGATCCGCGAGACGAAGAATGGATGTAGGTCTGAACATTTCTGACGTGCAACATTCTCCTTCCTGAAGCTCGACTCCACAAACCTTCTTGCTTCTCCTAAGAATGAAGAATTATTGTTCGCAAGTTCTCAAGTTAGAGAACCACTCGTATCCACGCGAACTTCAGACGCACGAAATAACCAAACTCGGCTAGACGTCTCCGAAAATACTTTCCGAAAATAACTCAAAACTCTCTCTCTCTCTCTGTGTACGATGGCTTCTAAAGCTTAAGAATTGCATATCTAATAGAGAGGCATTGCCTTTCTGCTTATACTAGAGAGAGAGGCGAACGATTGCTCATTTACCATAACTAAAAACCCTAACATACGCCTAATCCATTGCCAATGGAACTATTTCGTTGCCAACGAAACTATTCCGTTGACAATGGAATACTTGGCAGCTAAGGTTATTACAGTTTCTATATCTATTCCGTTGGGAACGGAACTATTCTGTTGCTAACGGAATGATACTATTTTGTTCAATCAATTATCCAATAATTGATTATTTCGTTCACAAATTTATACATCATATGTATAACTGTTTTTAATGTATTTTTCATCCCGTATGAATGGAGTTTTTTGTGTGACCGTGTAGGTTCCATTTAACGCTGGCAACGATCTTCTAAAGATCGTAAGTCATGAGTAACCTCTAGACTGATGTCATGACTACCCATGTTAAATGAAATGATCAGCGATCATAAATCTATCTTAATAGATGTTTGCTTATTTCTCGAGTTTGATCACAAGGCATGAAAGCATGTCATCCTTGAGTTTGATCAAAGTCTCTTTCCTGATCGAGAATTAGACTGAATAAATACAAAATGTTGTTAACAACACATGTTAATCCATTTTGAGCATGTCCATGCATTTCCTTCAGTCCTAGTTCATCAGGGGGCCAGAGATATCTCCCTCTTCACGAGAGGAACAAATCTCATCTTGGTCAATCACATTCCTCGTCATGATTCAGTGCATACCTAATGATGACCTAAATGATGAACCCGTTACGGATGACGTAGGATGAAGTTCGACATATAGAAATCCATGGTGACCTCAGGTCGTAGGAACAAGCACACTATTCATATGAGAATCACTAATGACATATACCATGCATATTCTCATAGTGTGGTCAGTCCAATATGTATTCTCTAACACGTACCTATATTCCGGACTTGACATCCCTATGTCCATGATCAGCAGAACATAATCATCCAGTCTGCGAATATATTAGTGTGGATATGTAGCTTCTTACCAGAATTATGTTTATCTCTATAAACATCCCACATATCATTAAAGACAGTTTAGAATATCATTCGTTGGTTCACAGTTCTACTATCAGAATCATGTATTCTGATGACGTGAACCCGAAGTGTCATTGATGGTCAATCTAATATATATAAATATATTAGTCACCCATACACTCAATCATATATGAACTAAATAAATGTGTTTCTCATAATCTAATCTCTAGTTCAACACTTTTGCCTGGAGCATAATTCCTTCAGTCTCCCACTTGCACTAGGCCAATGTTAAAAATCCAATGCTCATTAGGCAACATGACCTTCAAGTTCTACTAGCGGGAAATATAGGCCATTTAGATTATAGAAATTTACATTGAAAAATTGTAATGTTTACTATTGATCTCTATCATTAGTCGAGAACTTTTGAAACATGTACTTGTATCCTTGTTTCTCTATTCTGAATGATTCTTTGTGCACAATATAGATCGTCAAGCTTTAAGAGCACTCATGACAACTCCCAACTCCAAGATTTGATTTAAGCATACATGTTGTCCACTTCTAAAGCGACAATATGATTTTGTTTAAGTTACAGTACTTTATTTGGAAGTCTTTCCAAATTACTATGTTCAAAATTAATGAATTGCGATAATGATCCATGTTAGGAAAGTGTAATCTCTTACCACTACCTAACTTGGGATATCTTAGTTCTTCAAAAGAACTTAGGTATTTATTTGCTCACTTATGCTCCGAGAATATTGCACAGTATATTGTATGGCATCAAGAATCTTATTCATCTGGTTATCAAGAACTGTTTCTTGTATATTGAACCTTTCAATAAACAGATGATACGTGCATATCTTCATTATATGAATGTTATAGGCAAGAATTCTTTCTTTCATATTGAACTCTTTCAATATTGTTGAAAGCATAGAATCCAATTCATGTATCTTTCATTGTTCATATTAGTGCCACAAACAAGAACTCTTTCTTGCATGTTGAATATTCAATATATGGTTGAAGGTATAATATCCTTTCATTGTTCGTGTGAATGTCATAAGCAAAAATATTTTCTTGCATGTTGAACATTTCAACGTATGGCTGAATGTATAGATTCTCATTCGTTTATCTCTTCATCATTCATATGAACGCCATGAGTAAGAACATTTCTTGCACTTCGAGTTCTTACAATATTTTACCAATGTGCTTTATCTTAAAACCAGAAGTCTGTATAGACTTCGATTCCAAACTATTAGGATGTGTAAGTTGTTGTAATGCAGGAAGATTGCTATACTTCCACTGAATTTCTTGAAATCAAGGTGGTCGCATCTATTTTGATTAAGTCAAATTCTTCATTTTACTTTGTCAAATAGATTCATCCTAAGATACTTGCTTTAATCCATTCATGAATTCGAAGCATGTAACCTTTCAGAATTCTTGCGATCATAAAACTCTTGCCATGTATCAAAAATACAACCATAGTAAAGTTCTGATGGTGTTATGCCCTTGGCCAAAGTGTTTGTGACCTAGGTTGACGAATTGAATTAACAAATATTATAATTATTCTAAGATATTTCATATAATATGTGCGTATATGCTATTTTCATATAATTAAAATAGACCAAGAATATGCAATTCAGCTTTATGTCATCAAAGTGTGTGACTTTGATAGTAAAACTATAAAGTATTATGAATGCTATTCTAAATCGTCCCTGATCATTTATAGGATATTTTTGAAGACAAATAAATATATATTTATATACAAGATATAAATGCACACCAGTATATTAGTTGACTGATGATCATGTTTTACTGATCATGGATAAATAGTTATCAAGTCCTTAACATAGGTATATGTTAAAGACCATATACTGGACTGACCCGCCATAAGAATGCTACCTATTTTACGTCATTAGCGATTCTTGTAACATAAAGCATTTATAGTTCTTTGACTTGAGATTGTCTCGATTCCCAACATGACTAATTTTATACTTTAATATAATCTAGCACTACCTTTAACCGGGTAGTCATAATGGTTATGATTAGGTATATAATGAATCATGTAGAGGGATGAGTGCAATCAAGACGGAATTTGTTCCTCTCATAAATGAGAGAGATATCTTTAGGCCTCTTGATGAATTGAACTGAAGAAATATATGGCCATACTCAAATGAATTAATAAGAGTTACTAATATCATTTGTTTTCTTCAGTTTAAATCAGGATCAAGAAATATTAATTCGATTAATATAAGGATGATGTATTATATGCCTTATGATCGATATAGATATCGCGTGACAAAGGGACTAAATACGTGATTGTTGATTAGGTAAATCGGATTACCGATATTCACTTAAATTGAGTAGTCATGATAACTTGCTCGAGTCCGCTCACTATTTATAGACTGTCAAGTCTATTGCCAACATTAAGTGAACCTACAGGGTCACACACAAAGAACAAACTGAAACGGGCGCAGAAAATCCTAGCGGCTTATATGATGAGTTGCAGAAGAATATCACAAAATATATTGTCCTCTTATGTGATAAGATGTGACATATATGTATATAAATACTATGAGCACAAAAGATCATGTAATCTAGAAGAGCCTAGATGATGGTATATGGATAATGATGCGTGATGTCATACATATCTTTTAGTGTGAAGATACATAACTCTTCACCTCTATATAAGGATATAGATGGCTCCAAAATTGAGAACAACACATCATTCTCTTTCTCACTATTTCACATTCTCTTTTGTGAGACAAAAGAGAGAAAATATACTTTCTAATTTGTATGACAAAATTATGAAAGGGTGCTTTCTTTTATATGAAAAAAATGAAAGAGTTTGATTATATGTGAGGAATTAGACATCTTTTGTGAGATAAAATAAGAAGAAAAATAATTTTCGTAAGCAAGAAGAGAACAAGGTACTAGCATATATATTGTTCTTCTTCCCGTTTTAAGAAGTTTGTTCGTGTGGACACCGGTAGAGGCGTTAGTACTTTCGGCGCTTGTGATCTATTCGGCCTAAGAAGATGAGAATGGTTTGTTGAGAGTTTCGGTGGAGATCGATTGTGTGTGCGGTAGATGGCTTCTGCACGATCCGACCTAGACGGCCAAGACGGACGATAAATCAATTAGGACGGTAATTGGTTTAGAGGCGCTTGGACAACACACATGGTTTGAGCGTCACGGATTAAGCGTAATCCAAAAGGTATCTTTAAGATTTATTTATTTGATTTAACCGATACGCACAGATCTTCGGATTGGTTTTGGACGAAATTTTTGTTTTCCACTGCGTTATGCACGTCCGAAATCCAACAATAGTATCAGAGCAACATGCATGTTTCGGTTAAATTGAGTCAGTATATATGCGATATATACTATTTAGATACCATTTATAATTTCGATTTATAATTATAAGACTTGCATATAGAGTATTCAAGTGTTGAATATTCTTAATTGAAAAGATGTGATTAATGGGTATGATCCAAGAGTTGCATTCAAAGAATGTGACCAAATGATGCGATCCCAAAGTTATGTCCAAAGAGATGCGATCAAAAGATGTGATCCAGAAGTTGTGTCCAAAAGATGCCGCCAAGAGATGCGATCCAAAGGTTGATTCCAAGAGTTCCGACCAACGGGTGCGACCAAGGATGCGATCCAAATATCACATCCAAGAGATGCGTCAACATGTTGTGTCTAAAAATTCATGGCCAATGGGTGCGACTAAAGGTTGTGATTAAAAGGTCCGACTAACGGGTGTAGTCAAAAGATGCAACTAAAGGGTGTGACCAATGGATATGATCCAAATGTCACGTCCAATAGGTTGCGACTAACGGTTGCGACCAAGAGGTGCGACCAATGGGTGTAATCGACATGCATAACCAAGAGGTACGACCGAAAAGGTACAATCACAAGAGTTGCGACCTCTTGAATAGTTGAGTCTTCATGAAAGGGTGCCTACCATGAATTGATTTTTTAAATGGTACATGGCATTATTTCATGAAAAGTTGCATGTGATGCATTGAATTCATGAAAAGATGCATATGATGCATTAATGTGTAGAAAAATGTGTGTTGACAAAGTTGACCAGATGTTGACCATATTGACCATGTTGACAGTTGACTGTTTACCCACTGTGTTGACTGTGGAGTATATTGACTGTTGATTGTATTGACTGTTAATTATTGACAGTTGACTACACTAATTTATCCCTTGACTGTTGACCATTGAATTGTTCAAAAGTTGATCATGACCTGGTCAAAATGTTGACCATTGACTGGTGACCTTGTCAAATGTTGATCGTTGACCGAGTCAAATGTTGACCAAATCAAACATTGAGTTTTGACCTGCCAAATGTTGACAATGATTACCGCGCCATATGATTATGTTTATATTTGATATATTTGTTGATATGTGTTGATATAATGAAAGAGCTCATTAGGCATAACACAAACATCATTGAGATGAAGGAGTTCATCGTCCATCATGAATACATCATTAAGATGACAAGTTTATTTTCAACCACACATCATGGCGATGAAAGAGTTCATCGATTTCTATACATGGGAAATTTCATGGAGATGAATATATATTAGGAAATCTTTATCTTAGTTCATAAAGATCAAGGCCATGATACATCATTGTTATTATCTTTATTCTATTAGTACATGTGGTGTTTTTTGAATATTGCATAATAACATATAATATTAAATAAAATCCCTCAAAAATAATGTTAAGTCATCAAGTGCCTTCCATAGTCTAAATCTCTCGATACTCTGATCGACCCTGCATAGGTCATGCCAAAGCTAGGTATGTAGGGACAATCTTAGGAGGAGAGAATGCGGGAAATGGGAGCCAACATAGGTCATCTGAGTGTGTTGGGTACTATTTTGCCGACGATTAGACATGGTTTGACTTAACTTGGCTATCAAGTCGGACTTGGGCTCAGGGCATACGATAGGATATATACGTCGGGCATATGATGCTTATCCTATGTTGTTCAAGAGTTGTATGAGATACATTTGAAATTGTTTCTACCTAAATAAGTTAAGTTTTGGGCAATGAGCCAAAGCTCACTTAGGACTTAATTGAAATATGGATCTTGTCTCACTGTGAAAATTCAAGGATTGAAAGTTTCTGAATCAATGCGATTGAGGGTTAATTATTGGATTAAAAATAGTGGGAGCGATTATATGAAATATTTAAAGAATAATAGTCGTTGCATATTATTTAAATAGAATAGTATATCTATTTATGTCTCACAATGGGTCCTTGAGAATGACAGATAGCATAAGATGCTTATAATCTTTAAAATGAATATGGACAAGTATTATCAATAATGTTCTCGTGCTTAAAAGGAACGTAAAACATACTCCTAAAGATAAGGGCAAATTGTTGCATGGGGTTCGGCCTTAGGTAAGAAATTAGTATCTTTCGCAATGAATCGGTTCATTGAAAGAAACCACAATTTCTCAAGAAGATATGGAAAAGAGGAAGGAAGGGTAGTGTCACTACCGCTTCAAGTTTTCCTGTTATAGAAATTAACTTGTCTATTTCACATCATGTGTATTAGATACGCGTTGTGAATCATACATTTGTGATAATATGCTGACTAAGTTGTAGACTATTGTGTAAATATGATATTAACATATGAGTGACAAATTTAACAAAAGTTGCTGCATTTTCTCAAGAAACTCATATATTAACGTTGTCTTTTTGGACTTATTGTAGACATAAATAATTGTTAATTAATATCGATAATAATTTTTGTATTATCTATAGTTTGAGTTTAACTATGAATGGTTATTGATTTATTATTGAGAATAATAATTTTACCATTCACAAAAGTCATTTTTCTTTGAAAATGTTCCAATAGAAAAATTACCATATGTGTTATATCGAACAAGATAATTATAAGCACATCTACAACATTAATATTAAGAATTTAAATCTAGCATTGTCACTTGGTCTACTTAAATAAGATGAACATTTATTAAATCTATTAAGATGAATTTTCAAATTCATTTGATTTTGAATCATTTTGAAACATATGTAACTTATTTATTAGACAAGATGACATATACGTCTTTCACAAAGTAAGGTGAAAGCAAGTTACTTATTGGCTCTCATACATAGTGATGTATGTTCATCAATGAGTGAAGGTACAAAAGAAAACTACTTCATCACTTTATTCAAACAATAAATTTGAATATTTTAAAAAGTTCAAAACTTACAAATAATGAAGTACAAAATAAACTTGGCTTTGAAAAAATCAAATTTCTTCGATGAGATCGAAGAGTCGAGAATCAAGTGTTTGATCATCATGATAATGATATCGAACTTTATTAGATATAGTTCGATCATGATGAGTTAAATTTCTTCTATTTCTTTCGGGGTTATGCTCTTATTACGTTCATACTAAAAATAATTTCATCTACAATGGTTATGAAAGATTCCATATGAGATATGGACTGGTAGGTGTATCAGATTATCTTTTATCAAGATTTGAGGATATGATACTTATTTGAAGCATCATGCCTTTAGTCGGATTAATGCTTGTTTGTGAAAATCATAAGAAAAGTAAAGGACATTACTTCTATAATTAATATGAGAACAAAATATTTGTTACACGAAAATAATATCTCCTTGGAAAGTATGTTTCCAAAAGAATTAGTGGGAGTAAATTTGAAAAGTTCAAATTCCACATACTGACCGTATTGCTTGGATGGAAATTAATTCAGTTTTCAACTAGTGGTTGAGTCTGTAATTAATCAACTAGATTCTTAACAGTTGAAGAGTCTGAGTTTACAACATAAGTGTCTTCATGATCTATTAGAATTTATCATAAAAATCGGAAAAATATGGATTTTTCGTGACTAATGATAAAAATTTCATGCTCATAGATGATGAGTCCACATTCTACTAATAGACTATGATGAGTCAAATCTCTAATGGTTAGAGACTTTGAAAGTTGAGATCTAAACCAAGTCTGACAATTAAATTTGGAATTTGATTGATCCATCAGATGAAAATACGGTTTTAAAAGAAAGACCGACATGGATAATGTGCAAACATATAATGCATGATTTGTGATTAAGATAAACACATAGTATAGACTATGATCATATTTTTTTCAAGTCATCATGCTTATCTATTTTAGAATTTTTTGGGCATATGTTCATAGTATGACTATGAAAGATGCCAAGTGGATGTCAAGACGTTGTTTCTTAATAGAAGCAGACGAAAGTATGTTTATGATACAACTTTTGAGTTCTGTCGATCCTATAAATTTTGAAAAGAGTTTGCAAGTTGCATGAATTCATTTATAAATTAAAGCAAACATCTCTAAGTGAAAATTTATAGACTTGGGTAGTCATGATGACTTGCTAGAGTCCGCTCATGATTTATAGACTGTCAAATCTATTCCCAACATTAAATAAACCTACAGGGTCACACACAAAGAACAAACTAAAACGAGCACAGAAAATCCTAGTGACTTATATGATGAGTTGCATAAGAATGTCACAAAATATATTATCATCTTATGTGATAAGATGTGATATATATGTATATAAATACTATGAGCACAAAAGATCATGTAATCTAGAAGAGTCTAGATGATGGCAGAGGATAATGATGCGTGATGTCATACACATCTTTTAATGTGAAGAGACATAACTCTTCACCTCTATATAAGGATATAGATGGCTCCAAAATTGAGAACAACACATCATTCTCTTTCTCATTATTTCACATCCTCTTTTGTGAGACAAAAGAGAGAAAATATACTTTCTAATTTATATGACAAAATTATGAAAGGGTGCTTTCTTTTGTATGACAAAAATGAAAGAGTACGTTTATATGAGAGGAATTATACATCTTTTGTGAGACAAAATAAGAAGAAGAAAAATAGTTTTCTTATGCAAGAGGAGAACAAGGTACTAGTATATATATTGCTCTTCTTCCCGTTTTAAGAAGTGTGCTCGTGTGGACACTAGTAGAGGCGTTCGAACTTTCGGCACTTGTGTTCTATTCTGCCTAAGAAGATGAGAATAGTTTGTTGAAAGTTTTGGTCGAGATCGATTGTGTGTGCGGTAGATGGCTTCTGCACGATCTGACATAGACGACCAAGACGGAAGAAAAATCGGTCAGGACGGTAATCGGTTTAGAGGCGCTTGGACAACACGCATGGTTTGAGTGTCACGGATAAGCGTAATCTGAAAGGTATCTTTAAGATTTATTTCTTTAATTTAACCAATACGCACGGATCCTCGGATTAGTTTTGGATGAAATTTTTTAGTTTCGTTGCGTTATGCACGTCCGAAATCCAACAAGTTCTTATAAAGTAATGTGAGTTTTATATCCTTGTTCCATCATTAACAATTGCATTGTGCTATGGAAGTTAGAATTCGCAATAGCAACAAGTGAGAAAGTTCTTTTACTATAACCCATACTTGCTATGTTTAGGTTATCCATGTACTGTATGAAATAGTCATCAAGCCATTGGATACTCCAATCAAGTTCCAAACTTGATTTCTTGTATATGGGTTGCATCTCAGTTCTCATGGTCCAACCATTTTGAGAACATTGTCTCTTCACAGTCTCCCCGGTAGAAAGTCGACCCATCCTTTATGAGCATCTTTTATGAGAGATCATATCTCTCAACCCAATGTCTACAAGGTCTGTGAGGAGGACCTTATGTTTCAAGTATAGCCTTATCAACTACTTGATAGCCTCATTAATGGTTCATCACTAGTATGTGGACCTCGAACATTTCGAGATGTATTACACTCTCACTGCTTCTTTAGGAGATGAGATCTCTTTTAAAGAAGTCTGAATTATGAGTAGCAAATAATTTGAATGTCATAAGCAAGAACACTTTCTTGCATGTTGAACATTTCAACGTATGGCTGAAAGTATAGAATCTCATTCGTTTACCTTTTCAGCATTCATATGAACACCATGAGCAAAAACATTTCTTGCACATCGAATTCTTTCAATATTTTACCAATGTTCTTTATCTTGTAACCAGAAGTCTGTATAGACTTCAACTCCTAACTATTAGGATGTGTAAGTTGTTGTAATGTAGGAAGATTGTTATACTCCCACTGAATTTCTTGAAATCAAGGTGGTCGCATCTATTTTGATTAAGTCAGATTCTTCAATTTACTTTGTCAAATAGATCCATCCTGAGATGCTTGCTTTATTCCATGAATTTACCTTTCAGAATTCTCGCGATCACAAAACTCTTGCCATGTATCAAAGATACATCCACATTAAAGTTCCTATAAAGGAATGTAAGTTTTATGTCCTTGTTCCATCATTCACAATCACAATGTGCTATGGAAGTTAGAATTCACAATAGCAACAGGTGAGAAAGTCCTTATACTATAGCCCATACTATAGCTACATTTTTTGCTATTTTAGGTTATCGATGTACTGTATGCAATGGTCATCAAGCCATTGGATACTCCAATCAAGTTCCAAACATGATTGCTTGTATATGCGCTACATCTCAATTCTCATGGTCCAACCATTTTGAGAACATTGTCTCTTCATAGTCTCCTCGGTAGAAAGTTGACTCATCCTCTATGAGCATCTTTTATGAGAGATCATATTTCTCAACTTAATGTCTACCAAGTCTGTGATGAGTATCTTATGTTTCAAGTACAGCCTTATCAACTACTTGATAGACTCATTAAAGGTTCATCGCTATGTGGATCTTGAACCTTTCGTGATGTATTACACTCCCACTGCTTCTTTAGGAGATGAGATCTCTTTAAAGAAGTCTGAATTATGAGTAGCAAATAATTTGAACTCATAATGGATGTAAAACAATATCGAGCTGATATTCCTGAAAGATTATTGTGTTGACATTATCAAACCTTCTGACACGAGTCGTACTTCAACCTTTAAAGCAAACTTGAGACTATCCCAAACCCATATCACATATGTTGTCCTTTTCAATCTTATGATATTTAGTGTTTAGTATATGTAAGAGTATAAACCTTTAAGAGTCTCGAAGTTATAGACTGAATCTTATCCAATAAGTTTCATCTTATTCTTTATGTGCATATCGTGAGGTGCTGCATATAGAATTAATTGTGAAATTCATTTCATAATTTCTAAGATAATTGTCAAACTATTGACTCAAATACTTGCCACGTCGATCTGATCAAAGTTCTATTATTATCTTGTCAAGGCGATATCAAATTTCATTCTTAAATGCTTTGAACATTTCAAATATTTTGTGTTTCATTAAGTAAACCTTTTACTTAAAATACTTTAATATGAAATTCTGATACTCCTTATTTCTAGCCGGCTTGCTTTTTGTCTCGCGTGCATCTATATGCATGAGACTCACAAAACTAACCCATCAACTTTGTGATGGTTGCCCATTCTTGTCATCCTGTTCGATAAATAAAATTTGCACGTCTCAATTGATCCAAGATCCAGTGAGTCAAACTTTCCACATAGGGTAGTGTTTTAGAAATACAATTTTTATTCTGTGACTTAGATGACATTGCTAGAAGTATAGAATCAATGGACTTATTATTTAGCATATAAAGGTTATTTTCTGAGTGAACATTTCAAATAGACAAATCTAGGAAAATTTTATTATTCCAAATAATAAATTTTACAACCATTTTAACGCTAATTTAGAAATAACATTCATTTCATTACAAGTCCACAATGGCTAAGTCAATATAATCCTAGAGTTAATGTAGCAACTCTTGCTTCATTCCCCACTTGTAGGTTGACTTCTCCTCAAGCTAATCTTCTACTTCTGAGTAATATCCTACACATTCAAAATGTGAGAATTACAGTGGATATCCAATATCCAAGTAGAGATTTAGAAAGAGGAATACATGAAATGGCAGTCATTGATTCTTCCTCTTGACATATCTTACATCCTGCTCTCTAGTGATCATGCATGGAACATGCAATCACTTTTTCCGATTGCTCAGGTTTAGGCAACTCCTTGCCTTTACTCTTGATCCGGCTCTCCCATGCGGCTTGTCTATTCAACTCTCTTTCCCTTTCAATCCTGAGGGTATTAATGATAATTTTTGCCTCTATGTCCTTCTCTGCTTGTTTAAGCATCTTATGCAATTCCGTGATCGTCATCTCCATCCGCCGCTTATGATATTCAGTAATGAACAAAGCAAAGCTCGGAGGAAGCAATCCGAGAATCATGTCAATTGTGAATTCTCTTGGAATAGGCAAACCAAGTTTCTCTAAGTAATCAATGTGACTTCTCATCTGGAACACATGAGTATCCACAGAGAAGCCATGAGTCTGTTAGTAGTATGTCCTAGGCCAATATATTTGAGACCTAGATGTATGGATTATGTTAAACAAACATTGTGTTTATTTAGAGATATTTTATATAATAAATGCGTATTGGTTATTTTATTCTTATTACTAAAATGAACCTTGAATATGATATTCAGCTTTATATCATCAAAGTATGTGACTTTGATAGTAAAACTATAAAGTATTATGAATGATATTCTAAACCGTCCCTGATCATTCATAGAATGTTTGTGAGACAAACATACTTTATGATAAGCTATAAATGGACATCAGTTTGTTAGTTGACTGATGGTCACGTTTTACTGATCATGAATAAGAGTTATTAAGTCATTAACGTAAGTATATGTTAGAGACCATATACTGGATTGACCCACCTTGAGAATACTACATGGTTCGTGTCATTAGTTATTCTCGTAAAGAATGTATCTGTAATCCTTAGACTTGAGATTATCTCAGTTTCCTACATGATAAATTTTATACTTTAATATAGTCTAACATCGTCTTTAACCGGGCGATCATAAAGATTCTAATTAGGTATATAATGAATCATGCGGAGGAAAGAGTTTAATTAAGATAGGATTTGTTCCTCTCATAAATTGAGAGAGATATCTTTAGGCCTCTTGATGATTTGATTGAAGAAACGCACGGCTGTGCTCAAGTGAATTAATAAGGAGTTATTAATGTCATTTCATGTTCAATCAAATTCGGTATCAAGAAATATTTATCGACCAACATAAGGTTGACACATACCATGCCTTATGGACGATATAGATATCGTGTAACAAAAGGATACAATGCATGACATAAATTAGGTTTGATCGAATCATCTATACTTGCTTAATTTGGGTAATCATGATGTCTTGCTAGAGGATGCTCATGATTTATAATCTATTGTGATTATTGCCAACATTAAGTAAACCTACAGGGTCACACACAAAGAACAACTAATGAGACGTACACAGAAAAATCATAACTTATGTGATAAGTTGTATGGAGAGCTACATAGTCAAGTGACACATCCAATCCTACATCTTATATGATAAGGTGTATTGCATATATGGTTACATAGTTACCATGCACATAGGATATGAAACTTATGGACTATATAGGCACAAGAGACACCCCAAAATTAGATTAAGGGTATAATATTTTCGTCCATCTTTTTGTGAGAAAAAGAGGAGAGAAAAATCCGAAAATTATTCTTTTATTATTTTCTGCGAGAGAAATGAAGAACGAATACTAGCATATATCGTTCTTTATCTGTTTAAAGGGGTTGTTCGTGTGGATACCGGTAGAGGACGAAGCGAAGTGCGGCGTCTTTGTGATTTGGGTTGAAACCGTGATTTTTATTTGGAGAATCGGTTTGTTGGGAGAATTGGTTTGCTTGGAGAATCGGTTCATTTGGAGATTGCTTGGAGATCGGTTTGTGAGACCGATTAGGCGAATCATTCAAAAGATCGGTTTGGAAACCGGTTTGGATCGGGCAAAGAAAATCGTCAACCAAATTCTTTTTTGATCATCACGGATTAATCGTAATCCGAAGGTACAAAGTTATGAACTTTTCTTTGATTTAATTGTAATTCACGGATCCTTCTTTTGGGTTTCGAATTCGATTTTGTTTTGTTTTTATTTTTCCGCTGCGTTATGAATGGTAGAAACCCAACAGAGCCATCTTGCTCTTGATTAATAACTTAGTGACCTTGTAGAGCTGAATACTAGTCTGCTTTCGGAACATTTCCTTTAGCGCCTTGATCATACATAGGCATCCATTAAACCTATCTGCTTTCGAAGCTTAGGTTTCATTCCTGCTAACATCATCCACGCTAGTTCATCAGAATTGTCAAGACACTACTCATAAGTATCTTGAACGACTCTAGAAGCGGTCGAAGGCGGTGGATTTCGGATGGGTGTCTCAAGGACGTACAACTTTCCTTCACTCTTGAGAATAATTATCAGAGTCCTGAACCACTCAGGGAAGTTTGTACCATCACCCATACACTCAATCATATATGACCTAAATAAACTTGTTTCTCATAATCTAATCTCTAGTCTAACACTTTGGCCTAGGGCATAATTCATTCAATTATTACCAGCCCAATCCTTCATTTCCTTCTTAAGAATATTAATTTTATTGTCCCAGTCTAAAGATGAATTATTACCCCACACTTCGTTGCACGTGTTTCCAAAAGAATGAGAGGTGAGCCACCAATTTTCAAGACGAAATTTTTTCGGCTGAGATGAGTAAGTGGTATTAGTTTGAAGAAGTATTGGTGTGTGTTCACCGTTAAATCGGGGTAGATGTAAAACCCCTGCCATAGGGAAGAGGGCGACCAATCATTATCGGCTAGAACTCGATCTAGTCGTTTGAAGATAAGGTTACCCATGTATTAATTGTTGCACCAGGAATATGCCGGCCCCTTAAATCTAAGATCGATCAGTCCTGCCGCATGAACCATTTGATTAAATTTTCTTATGTTTTGATCTTCTCTATCTTGCGATCCCCCCATTCTCTCTTGGGGACCGGAGATTGCATTGAAATCACCGTAAGTGGAAATGCATAAGTCGTTAGCTTGTGCGTAATGAATTATTCTCTCCCAGATGAAAGGATTATTAGAGTGATGCGGGTCTCCATAAACGCCAAAAAGCATCCAAGGAGTCCGAGAAGAAGAGATAATCACTTTAGCAATTATAAAATATTTATGTTTTTTTATTACCGTTACTCTGACTCTGTCGGACCAAAGAAGCCAAAGTCCACCGAAAAAACCGTCTGTCGGGACTATGGCCGAGTTCTGAAGGAGGAGAGAGGAGATGATGGTGGAAGACTGAGAGATGGTACACTGAGTGTAAGAAATCAAAGCTATATCTACTCCGGTGCAGTGGAGGTAGCGGTTGGTAGCGGTTAATGGAACGAATAGTTACACGGCCTCCACAACCCTGACCGTTCCCAGACAATATGCTCATTGATCCATAGGCAAAGCCTCATCCGACATCACCTTTGTACATTTGTTGATTCGGTTTTCAGTGTCAGGTTCATCACTGTCGGTTAACACAGAGTGATAGGAGTTTGAGTTGGTGTCAAGTGGTAAAGGTGGAGCGTGAAAATTTGGATTTTTGATGGTTGCATGTGAAAATTTGGGTGTGGGGACAAGGCTTGGTGAGCTGATCCAATCTCCAATGACATCGTCAAGTTATGACACTAATTTTGTTTGAAGATCAGTTAGGGGGCACTTTTTAAGAAATTAAATGAGAGATTCTCTTTTGTCATAGTTATTTGAGTTGTGCCCAATTTTTGCACAGAACTTACATATGGTATTTATTCTTTCATAAGAGATAAATATGCGTTGACTAGGTTTGTCGAGGAAATTAAGTTCTAGGTGGTCACGGAGAGGTTTCGATAGATCAAGAGATAGCCTCACTCTCAAATAATCCTCGTTGCCTACAGGTTCAATTTTATAGAACGGATTGGGAGAACCCAATTCACTAATAAGTTTCGAGATATCTTCTTTACTTAATTTAGCCGTTGGGATATAGTAGAAGCGAGTCCATGCCTCCACCACGTTAATGTCAGTTTCGTCAGATTCATCAGGGAGGAAAGAGTCAGAGAGAATGATAAGCTGACTAAGTGTTCCCTGAGCCATCTCTTTTGTGGGAAATTCAACTATGTACGGACCAACTGAGATTTTTGAGAATTTGGTCTAGCTGCCGGTGCCCCAAAGATGAATCAACGTGTGGAGAGTAGGGTCAGTAAAAGTCTGCGGTTCAGGTAGTATTTTCATGAGAAGAATCTGGGACCAATCCCTAGAAGAACTTACATCACTTGAGGGCTTGAATTGCCCGGCTGTGGGTGCTCGAGTGTTGTAGCGTACGCCTGTGAATTGATGGTTTAGATCCTCTTCGTCCGTGTTTTGAATATTGTGGTCGTCCATGGTTTTTGTTGTATGAATTTGATTTCTTTTGTTAGAACCGGGGGGGTTCTTGCTTGTATTATTGCGTAGATGTAATTAGGGGAAGATGTAGTAAATTTTTTGAAAATGATTGTTGGGGGTGGTCCGAGAATTGATCTGCTATTTTTTATTTCCAAATGAGATTCATTATTTTTAGTAAGCAGAGGCACGGAGGCTTCAAAGTTGGAAACTTCTTTTCGGAAATATACACTTTTTTGTCTCCAGTGATTTGATGAAATATTAGAATCCAACCATTTGGGGTTCTTACCATGTATATGCATATAGTACAGAGACTTAGAGGCTAAGTTATCTCTATTTCGTACAAGAGATTTACTTGTGGCAAGATTTTTGGAAAGTTGAATATTAATAAATAATTTTCCTTTTATGTTTTGACTGTCTAATTGGAGAAAACTGCCAACGCCTAGTCTATGCGAGTAGCAGAAGGACCGGACCTAGTGGCTTTTACCGGATGTGGAGTCAGGTGGATCGGGTGATATTAGGGTGATTTTATTTGGGTTTCTCCTGATTAAGACGGCGACCTCACAACGAATATAATGAGAATTGATCATAGTAGATAGAATATGTGTTGTAAGTTAATAAGACATGAGCCCTAAGGTCATAGGAAGAAAGAAGGAGGTTAACGATGAAGGTGTAAAGGAGAGAGAGAGAGAGAGAGAGAGAGAGAGAGAGAGAGAGAGAGAGAGAGAGAGAGAGAGAGAAGTGGAAGGAGGATGAGAAGAGAGTTCGAGGAGTTGGCCAGAAGGAGGAGAATATTGGGTAGAGAGAGAGGGGGGGGATACGAGATTCAGAATTGCCATTAACAAACCAAATTAGGAGGAGAATAAGAATTCGGGGCAAGTAATGTCTAAAAAAATAAAATAAAAAAGTAATATCAAGAGAATTACGAGAAAGAAATTTTTTTGTTTTTGTTTTAAAGTCCATAGGCAAGAGACAAAAAATCAAGGAGAAGATGAGGCTATGAGGAACTGATTTTATATTTACATTTTATGAGAGATTTCAATTCATTTACTATTTTATATTGAGGAGTTATAGTCAATAAATAAAAGTAAATAAGGATCATTCTCGCGCTTCGCTGCGAATATTTAAATTTGTTATTCATTTAAAATTTATGTATAAATTTTAATTATGTATAATAATTATGTTATGTAAGTTAGTTATGTTTAAAATTATTTTATATTATATCATAAGATGTTTTATCCATTTATTATTTATTAAAAAATAGTTTCTATATCACATCTAATTTTATAAGGATGGATAAGTCTATACAAATAAATTTACATATATGAAAAAATATACAATAATAAATTCATAAAAAATAAAAAATAATAATCCGAAAATTAATTTATATTATTAATTTACAATATAATTAATTTATGTTTGCATTATGATTTCTAAGATTAAAATATAATCTTTTTTTATCTCTTTAGTTTTCTTGTGCCTAACTATTGACATATTATATAAGAAAAAAATAAAATATTAATCGGACGATGAAGAGAATTAAAATTATGTTATGGATAATGGATAGTTTATTCTTGGTTAAGAATAAACTTTGTATTATGATTCTAAGAATTATTTTTCTTATAAGAATATTGAACTATCCATTATCCATATACATTCGTTCTATTTTCTTTTCTCTCGGTAGCTTAATCCACATAAAAGAATATGAAAGCAACCTTATAATTATTTAATTACGTTAATTTAATGTATTTATTTTAAAAAAAAATCGTATTGTATTTATATATGATTTGTTTAGTGTAATTTATTTTTTTACTTGTTATTTAAATTATTTATTAGTAATTAATTGTAGTAGTTATTATTATTAATTTTTGGGTTTAGTTCATGAGTTTTTTTTTTAAAAATAGCACTCGTAACAAAAAAATTAATTAACTAGCACCCATATAGAAATATTATTTATATTTTGAAATTTATCATTATTTAAGAAAAATCTTGTTGTTTATTAATTCAAATATTATTGTATTTAGGAAAAAAATAAGAGTAAATTCTTGAAAGAAAATGGCACGAAACGGATCAATTCTCGTATATTATGATGGTCGGGTTGTTCATCTATCGAACGGAATAAACTATGATCCACC
Organism: Juncus inflexus; assembly: GCA_024447665.1. NCBI lineage: Eukaryota > Viridiplantae > Streptophyta > Magnoliopsida > Poales > Juncaceae > Juncus > Juncus inflexus. The sequence continues at coordinate 7,332,894 of JAJHPC010000009.1, read as the reverse complement.
TGAACTGTCTTATATACCAGAAAATACGAATGTAAACAGAGATTATTACGAATTGTGTAACGAGATTTGTGAGAATATCGGTTGGTCTTATAGTGATGATCTTATAATCCGAGGTAGATTTCCTTCCGTTCAACGTGACAACGGGTTAAATTATAGGTTATTGAAAATTACGAACGATACACAATGGGTTAAATTTGCGGAACACGTTACGAGGGTTGGGGTTGAATTAGAAATATATGTTGATCGTGTCCAGAATAAACAATCACATGTAGGAACTAGTAGTAGATCGAATGTAGTTTCAACTGCAAACAAAAATGAATTGGACGAGGATGGAAATGAATGTGAGAATGAAGACATTTTTGCGGCGTTTGATATGGCCCGGGCGAGTAATAATATTCTTCCAGAAATAGATGAAGAAGAAAATGAATTGGATAAGGAACCGCAAATGGGGTCGATACAATGGGCCGTAGTTTGTTTCGAACTTTGTATTATTTTAAGAACTTGTTGTTTGTTGGAACTTGTAGTTTGTTGTTTTAGTTTATTTCGAACTTTGTATTATTTTAAGAACTTGTTGTTTATTGTTTTAGTTTGTTTCAAACTTATATTATGTTGTTATGACGAACAAAATAAACATAAATACAAAACATAATATGTAAATAGTCCATCCAAACATAATACATAAATAGTCCAAAAAAAATATATAAAATTACACATAACCACTAACTAGGCGTGTACCGTGCAACACCGCGTCCAGCATCCATTATAGTACTGCGTCGCACACCATGTCCTCTGACAGGCTCTTGAGTAAGTTGGCTGACGCCTACGCCCTCGTCACGGTCCTCATTTCCACCGTCATCATCGTCACTATCTTCATCATAGTCATTAGGAGTGTCGAGATAATGCCATGGAAGACCGGCAGGGTATTCATTACCCTCAATATACCCTTTTCGCATGCATCCCAACATATCCAGCATGACGCTTCTCATTTTCGCCCCTGTTCCATCTCTTACGAATGGCTTTCAAACCCTTTTCACACGCCTCCGTAAAATGTGCCATCTAAATTTAATTAATAATGTAATATTGTCAAAATGTAATATTATTAAAATTATTAAGCTATTAAATTATTTCACATACCGCTTTTCTTTTGTCGGGAACAAGAGGACGATATGAGTCTGTATCATGCGAGATGGTCGACTACACCAATCTCGCCTCCGATACTTTTCCGTACCACTCCATATACTCCAAATGTTTGTCCGGATTATATGCCCTTCTCTTAAATTTCTCCGAGTTGTTCGTCCAATATTGCCACTTTTCAAACTCCCAATCCTGAACATATCTCGCGTGAACTGTAGGCCAATCACCTCCGCGACCGTTAATCATCTTTTCCAAGAGATGATTGTATTCACACTTTCCTTGAGGGGGTATCCTCTGATGAAGCCCGAACTATCGCATCACCCGTTGCGGGCGATAATGCTCGACGATCCACATGTAAATCAACTTGGACCAAATAAGTGCGGAATCTCTCTCAAACTCGCAAATGGCTGGAAGTCTCGTGCGGTACTTCTCGTAGGGTCTCCACTCAATCTGCGACTCATGAAGGTTATCCAACTGGTCTCGATTGCCCCACAAATGAGTCGCTCCGGGTCTCTCCTTCACCGTAGCACCAATCCAAATAAATCCAACCGTATCGTTCTCATCCGGATCATCGAAGATGTTTAAAACATCCGGACTAGTGCCGAGGGGAGGAGTCGGTCGTCCGAACTTGAAACGCGTCCAAGCCCACATCTGAAGTAACATAATACAACCCCCCATATTCTTCCGTTCAGGCGCCGTACTCTTGCACAACTCCCGGTATAAATATCCTAATACCGCACTCCCCCATGCCCATTCATCTAATCTCTCCATATCCTCTAAAAATACCAAGTGGAATTGCCGATATACTATCGCCCGACGGGTCCGTGAATAGAATATCACCGCATAAAGCAAGTATATATGCGCGGCAATATTGTTGTACCGTCAACTCGGGGGCTCCGACCTCCAAATTAGAGAAATTCTGGATAAACCATCTTCTTTTAAGCAATACCGCGCTATCATGCCGGTAATCATTTATCTCGGGTGTTATCCCCAATAAATCCGTAATTTTTTGGCCCTAATTCACATCTTTATTACTTACACACATGGCCGCTCCATCGACTCTCAAACCCAACAAACACGACACATCCTCTAATGTAATCGTCATCTCCCCATGTGCCATGTGGAACGTGTACGTTTCTTTTCTCCACCGTTCCTGCAATGCGGTTAAACAAATACCGTCTAACGGTATATATCCAATCTTCGCTACTTGGAACAAATTAGCCCTTTTTAGATAAGGGATATAAAGGTCGTTCCAAGGCACCTTCATAAAAGAAAACGAAAATAATAAATATATTTGCAAGTAATATTTTATATTATATAATTATAAAATAAGTACCGCAAGGTGATGCTTGCTCGAAACGGTAGGGTTCGAATGATATCAAGCCTTCTTCTCTCGTAAACTGGCTAGTCCTATGTTCGGCTTGTAGTGTGTTGAGCGAATATGGCGGAGAATTACTTTCATCAATCATACGACTTTTTCCTTTGTCCGCTCGACTAGGTCGACTAGGTCCGCCTCTAGATGCCATCGGTCACTATTTCTAAAAATTAAAATAATAAAATAATTACTAAAATGAAGATTACAATTTTACAATTATAATTATCTAAAATAAAAATATCTACAAAGTATTTTAATTTGTAATAAAATTAACTACAAGTAGAAACATCTAAAAAAAATTCGTAAAAAAAAAATTATTATGTAAAATAACTAATAATTATTTCTACTAACAAAATATAAATAATATTTCTATATGGGTGCTAGTTAATTAATTTTTTTGTTACGGGTGCTATTTTAAAAAAAAAACTCATGAACTAAACCCAAAAATTAATAATAATAACTACTACAATTAATTACTAATAAATAATTTAAATAACAAGTAAAAAAGATAATTTACACTAAACAAATCATATATAAATACAATATGAATTTTTTTTAAAAATAAACACATTAAATTAACGTAATTAAATAATATACCAATAAATATGAAAAAAAAATTCTAAAACTTAAAATAATAAAATAATTACTAAACTGAAGATTACAATTTTACAATTATAATTATCTAAAATAAAAATATCTACAAAGTATTTTAATTTGTAATAAAATTAACTACAAGTAGAAACATCTAAAAAAAATTCATAAAAAAAATTATTATGTAAAATAACTAATAATTATTTCTACTAACAAAATATAAATAATATTTCTATATGGGTGCTAGTTAATTAATTTTTTTTTTACGGGTGCTATTTTAAAAAAAAAAAAACTCATGAACTAAACCCAAAAATTAATAATAATAACTACTACAATTAATTACTAATAAATAATTTAAATAACAAGTAAAAAAAAATAAATTACACTAAACAAATCATATATAAATACAATATGAATTTTTTTTAAAAATAAATACATTAAATTAACGTAATTAAATAATAGACCAATAAATATGAAAAAAAAATTCTAAAAATTAAAATAATAAAATAATTACTAAAATGAAGATTACAATTTTACAATTATAATTATATAAAATAAAAATATCTACAAAGTATTTTAATTTGTAATAAAATTAACTACAAGTAGAAACATCTAAAAAAAATTCATAAAAAAAAATTATTATGTAAAATAACTAATAATTATTTCTACTAACAAAATATAAATAATATTTCCGTATGGGTGCTAGTTAATTAATTTTTACGGGTGCTATTTTAAAAAAAAAAAACTCATGAACTAAACCCAAAAATTAATTAAAAAAATAAATTACACTAAAACAAATCATATATAAATACAATATGAATTTTTTTTAAAAATAAATACATTAAATTAACGTAATTACATAATATACCAATAAATATGAAAAAAAAAATTACCTCAAATTTCAATTGCAAAAAATTTGCAATTCCTTCTCTTTCTCCTTCCTCTCCTTCTACAAACAAATCAACAACAAAAAAATTACTAATTAAAAACTCAAGACAAACAAAACCTAATTAAAAACTCAAAATAAAATAAATTCTAACCAATTTGAAGCAATCTATTCAAAGAAATACAACTAATTTCAACAAACTCAAACTTATTTCATACTAATTTCTATCAATTTAAACAAATAATCCTAAACCCTAAACTCAAAAATAAATTAAAATATCTAACCTTTCGTTGAATTCACTCTATTTTCTTCTTTATTCTTTCTACAAATCTTCTTCTTTTCGCTTCAATTTTCACAATTTTTTCTTCTATTTTCGGCTGAAAAATGGATCTTTTTTTTTGGTTTTTTTCTTTTGGGTGTTTGGGGTAGAAATGGGGAGAGAGAGAGAGGGGTCGGGTGGGTGGGTTATTAGGGGGAGAAGACTCTACCGCCAGGTCTCCTGGCGGTAGAGTGTAAATTTTTTTTTCTTTCGTTCGGCTTTTTTGGGGGAGAAATGGGGGGAGAGAGAGAAGGGTTCGGGTGGGCTTTTATGGACCCCCAACTCTACCGCCAGAAGGTCTGGCGGTAGAGCTATTTTTCCTTTTTTTTTGTTTTTTTCTTTTTTTAAACGGGTTTGATACCCGATTGGGTCGGGAAAAAATTACAACAATGCCACTACCGCCAGAAGACCTGGCGGTAGAGGTTAATTTGTATCTAATTACCCTGTTTTACGGGAAATTTTGAAAATTAGGCACAACCGCCATAGGTGCAGGCGGTATAAGGTCTCTACCGCCACCATAGGTGGCGGTAGTGCTAGTTACCTAATTTTTTTCAAAACAGTGCTATTTACTGAATTATTTTCGAAAAAGATGCTAAAAAAAAAAAAAGTCACTTTTGTTGAGTCCTTTCGTGTATGTTGAAGATGCGATTTTATTTCGCTCCTTACAAAGTTCCTAACAAGTTGGGCTTCAAAGGCTTCCCTAATGTGCTCGGTTCAAAGGCTTCCCTAATGTGCTCTTTGACTTTTCTCCAGCCACCCGTTATCCATTGAAGGGTTGGATCATGTTTTCTCAATTGAATAACTCAAAATTATGATCTTAAAAATAATTGTGTGCTTTTTATTTCAAAATTTAGATATAATGTTGAAATTGAAAGATTGTAAATTTCAAATTTAATCAGTATTTAAAAGATATATTAAAATTAGATTGCTACAACCTTAATATTATGTTGAGGGAGAACTACAAGCGATTGATTGGTTCGTTAGGGTGAATATAATCTCACCTAAATTTTAAATAAATCATGTTAGATACAGGACTCGAACTCCTCACCTATAAAAGTGTGAGGTTAATACCATACCATTATGCTATACTAATGATGGTAAAAATAGATTGAGAGAGAACTACTAGCGATCACTTATTTCTTTTTCTTTAAGATGAGCTTATATGACATCATATAAATTTTAAATTAATTATGCTAGATGCGGGATTTGAATTTCTCACCTATTGAAAGATGAGGCTAATATTATGGCATTGGACTATTCTAATGGTGGTAAACTTCAAAAAAGAAATTTGACAATATTAATTGAGATTTCATCCTTAAAATAATGAAATTAAGGAGATTCCCGGAAAGATGGTTCACATGGATCCATAACTTACTATACTAGTCTCTTCGAGGTCATCAATCAAAGTAAATGGACATGTAGGACCATTTTTCTTTCACAAAAAAGGCCTCTGGCAGGGAGACCCTCTATCACCATTGTTGTTCATGCTTGCGATATATGTGTTGCAAAGAATAATGGACTACCTAAGACATTGTTTCTCATGATAGCGGCAAAGCTCATGCCAAACACGTTACAGTTTGTAGACGATACTATACTGTTCTACGAATCATATGCCAAAAACCTAAACTTGCTAGCATTAACATATGACTACTTTGGCTCGATATCGTGGCTCAAGGTAAACAAATACAAAAGTGGGTTCATACCGATAGCCATCCTAGAAAAATTGCATGTGACTATCACAACAATCCTAGACTGTCAAAAACAGTACTTGCCTACAAAATATCTAGGATTTCCGCTATCATAAAAAAGACCAAACAAACTTAACTTCCTACCTTTAATTAAATCATCTAAAAAAAATCAGAAAGCTGGAAAGGAAAGCTTCTCTTATACGGAGGAAGAACGATACTAATAGAAGCGGTTATATCTGCATTACCCACACACGTAATCAAGCTTTCCTCTATCCAAAGAAATGCTTAACGAGTTAAACATGGTAATTAGGACTTTTTTCTGGAGGGGAGATAAAAAATGGTTACCCATCCATAACTTATTCAGATGAGACAAAGTTTATGTATGCCAAAAGAGGCAGGAGAACTTGGGATCCCAAATTTGGAAGAGAGAAACAATGCAATGTTACTAAAATCACTATGCCAGTTGCAAAACGGGGATACATAAATTTTGACATCAATCCTGCATGAAATCTATAACAAGCGAAACGTGAATGACAAAGATTTAACAAATATTTCAAACGCGATGTCATCTTTTTTTCATAAAAGATCTAATCGAACTATTACCGATTTTAAGAATAGAATTGGAAAGAGAACCACCAGCACGGTGGAGGTAGAACAAGTCCGGAGAATTCCCTACATCCTTGGCCTACAAATTTCTCACGTTCCCGAGTACTAAATGTGCATGGCAAAAGAGATAAAGCCCCACAAAGAATGAAACTCTTTGCATGGTTAGCGATATAAGATAAAATCCTGTCCTACCAGAATCTCAAAAGAAGAGGGTTTGTGGGCCCTTCGATTTGCTATTTATGTAAGAAACACGAGGAAACTACTAACTACATCCTCAACAATTGCCTGTTTACGAGAAGATTGTGGAGAGATCTAACGGACGAACTTAACTTGGCATTAGATCACACGGGAAAAAAGGTACTAGATCCGTGGAGCCAAAACGGTTCAATACGAGAAGGAGAAACAGAAGAGATGAGATCAAGTGTGGCTAGCGGGCATGTGGAACGCCTGCCTTTGAGCAAAATAATAGGGTCTTCAACGGAAAAGCGACATGGGAGCGGGCGGTCGCTTCAAAAGCGCGGAATGAGCTCCAACTTTGACGAGACACCGGCTAGACAACCAATTTAGTTAGGATAGTTGGGGGTGGGTTTGATCTTGCTTTACTTTCAAATTTCGGCTAAATTTCATTCCTTGATGTATAATTATTGTAAAAGCGAATGCTTAATTTAATATTAAGCGACAATAGGTGATTGCGTATTGTGTATTCCTCAAAAAAAAATATAATTTTAATATTATATAAGCTCATAACTTAAGCACATTATTATTCTCCATAAGCAAAGGAGAGTTCAATTATTTTTATTTTTTTTTAAATTAACTGTTATACTTGAAAACTAAAAAAAAAAAAAACTACCGAATCGGAGCGAGAGTACCCTCTAGTTTATACAATGTTGATCAAAACAGAAACTCTTTTAAGTCCTTTCAACCTTGATTAATGCATGGATTTGATTTGGGCCCACGAATCTAAAAGCTCATTTCAGCCTTTATTATTAGTTTCTTAATGGAAATTGGTTATGTTCAAGTCTTTAATACAAGCAAGCCTGAAATTCAAATATGGGTTAAGTGGGCTTTGTGGATGTTCAATACTAGGTCCGGTTTCAGCAAATTCTTGCACGGATCGGATAACTACTCTCCTCTCCTCCGTTTCGTAGGACATCTTTCAGTTTCAAGTCTTCTCCAAACAGAAAAAACAATAATACCTTCGGAGGTGAAGGAAGACACCTCCAACTGCGCATATTTCACGGCCGGAGAGGCGACAGCGTGAATCCGAGGTAAGGTCAAGTTTGTCAAGAGGTTGAATCTGTCGAATTTCGGCGGATCGGCGATCTGACGGCGTCGATCTGCTCGAATCTAGGTTTTCTCTATTCGGATCGATAATCTAGGTTTCTGGATTCGAATCTTGATGAAATTCTTGGTTTGGGTGTGGTGTGGTTGATTAGATATTTTTGGTATTACTTTCAATGTTCATTAGAGAATAATCAATTGAAATGTGTGCGTAGGGCGAGAGGAGAGGAGAGCGAGGAGAGTAAAAGAGGATAGAAGAGAGAGAGCTTGCGAGGCGAGCTAGAGGAAAAGAGAGAGAGATACTTGTACATACAGAGAGAAGAGAGTGATAAAGAGGAGAGAAATTTCTGATGGATTCAAAACCAGAAAAAAATGCTACGAAGCTTGTGGTTAGTTTTTATTATAGGAAGAAAAGAAAAGTACTCACTGAATGAATCAAGTAACCTCAATAGTGCAATTTCACATCAATTACGGCCCAATTTATGCTCGGTTTTGCCCACGTTTCATAATTATTATTCATGATAATAATAATTGTTGTTTTGTAATTGTATGTAAGGTGCTAGGAATACCATGGGACGTGGATTCCAAAGGATTAGAGGAATACATGAGCAAATTCGGAAAGCTAGAAGACTGCGTAGTAATGAAGGTTCAAAAAATATTTATTTCTTAAAGAACGGAGGTTTTTAATTATTTTTTCAATCTTCACCTTGAATATAATGAAACTCTTGTTTGTTTATTTAATGAAATTTTGTTGTAATAATAGGAGCACACAACTGGACGCTCTCGTGGTTTTGGCTACGTCACATTTTCATCGGCAGATGATGCTAAGGTAATTAATTCTGGACATTTCGTTAAAATTATTTTATCTTGAAGCATACTTGTGTAATAGTTTTTTTTCTTTTTCTTGTATTTTTTTGAAGGGTGCGCTTGAAAGCGAGCATGTGATGGGAAACAGAACCCTGGAAGTGAAAATAGCTACACCAAAGGTGCATGAATTATAAGCATATTTTAATCTAATTAAAAAGACGGTATTTATTTTTTTAACGTTTTGGAATTTGGATATTAAATCTATTTTAGGAGGAAATGAGGCAATCAAGCATAAACAAAAAGGCGACTCGCATCTTTGTAGCCAGGATCCCTCAATCTGTTGATGAGTCAATGTTTCGCAAGTTAGTCTCTCACACACACACATGTATATATAAAGTAAAATCATGAATGGAAATACTTAGTTTTTGTGTTTAATTTGCGTATTGTTTGTTCATTGTGCAGTCATTTTGAAACATATGGAGATATCACGGACCTTTATATGCCAAAGGTGATAGGCGAGCAATTTATTTATTTATTTTTATTTTATTTATTTTTTTGCATTTATTCTGTAGGGGAAGTTAGAATTTCTGATAAATATAAATAATTTGATTATTATTATTATTATCACTGTTGTTGTTGTTGTTGTTAGAATTTCATATTTACCGTTCCAAAACTTCAAAATATCATATTCACCCTTCAAAAAAATATGAATACCAAATTCAAAATATATCATATTTATTCCTCTAAAAATGAAATTATCAAATTTAGCCTTCCAAATTCAGAAGTACATAATATTTGCCCTTCCAAATTAGAAATTTGTATTCGTAGGGCAGTAAATATTGACATTTTGAACTTTTGAAAGGGCAAATTTTAAATCCCCCCTTATAATTATTTAATTTCACAGGAGCCACATTCCAAGGGTCACCGTGGGATCGGGTTCGTCACTTATCAGAGCCCAGGTAATAATAATCAGTCTCGCAATTTTCATTCAGGCCCCTCTTTACTAAAATATCATTTTGTGACGCTATGTTTTACTTGTATAATTTTTAAAATTGAACAGAGTCAGTTGATGTGTTGATGAATGAGTCGCACGAACTCGGTGGATCATGTGTAGTTGTAGACCGTGCTACTCCCAAGGTACTTTTGTTATTTACGAATAAAATAAGTTGAGCTATTTTGAATTGTCTTGATTAAACTTTCTAGGGAAATTTTCCAAAACCCCCCTAACTTTATTGGGTATTATCAGCCCCCCACCCATAAGTTTTAGATTCCAACAAAATATCCCTACAAAGTGGATTGATTTTTTTTAAATCATGAGGGCAAAATGCTCATTTTTTTAAATACAATAAAAAGTTTTTTTTTATAATATCCAAAAAACTTTTTGTGGTTTGGGGGGGGGATGATTGATAATATTCAGAAAAGTCTAGGATTTATCAAAACCTCCCTAATCTATAATAAAATCATGGGGCAAAATGGTCATTTTTTAAAAATGCAATAAAAAAGTAGGATATTTTTATAATATCCAAAAAACTTTCCTAAAAAGATAAGGCTTTTTGAGGGAATCTAAAACATTAGGGTTTTTCGATAATATTCAGAAAAGTTAGGGGGTTTTGAAAAATGTCCCAAAATTTTTTTTTATCAAAACCCGTAGGTAAAATTTTCCCGACTTTGTAATGTTTATGAATGATGTTTTGAAATGAAGGAGGAAGATATGAGGTACCCATCAAGAGCGCCATCATACCAACAAGGAGGATATGGGGCTTACAGCGCGTACATTTCGGCGGCCACTAGATACGGGGCTCTCGGCGCGCCCACTCTCTATGATCACCCTGCCTCGGCCTTCGGAAGTAGTACTTTTTATTACTATCCATTGTTTATTAGGGAAAGCAAAAAAAAATGTACATTATGCAGAAATAGCAAAAAGGCCCCTACATTATTGGAAATTACAATTTCCAATAATTTAGGGTTTCTTTTGCTATGATGTAGTGGCATTTTTGCAAAATTTTCTATTTTATTATTTTTATTATTATTATTATTATTTCCAACCCCTTACTTTCAATATTATTATTTTCTCAATTTATCCCGTATTAACACAGAAACTGTCTTTTCATTTAATTTATGGTTTGATTATTTTATTCAGTACTAAGTTTTTATACGTAATAATTAGGGTTTAGCAATGTTCTATTCTATTCTCCCAAAATATAATTTAACTTTTTTACATAATAGTTAGGGTTTAGCAATGTTCTGTTCTTCCAAAATATAATATAATTTATCCAAGCATAGTGAGCTGATTTTAGCTGCTGATCTTGTGCCATTTAAGATTATTATTATTATTATTATTATTATTATAGGAACGGTTTTAGGACCGCCAGCACGGGGACTTGGGAAGAAGTTATTCATAGGCCGGCTCCCTCAGGAAGCAAATTCCGAGGATTTAAGGGAGTATTTCAGCCGATTCGGCCGCGTCATCGATGCCTACATTCCCAAGGTATTTATTTAATTATTTAATTATTTGACTGTTGTGCCAAATAAATTGTTTTTGACGTACTATTTGCTTCCTTGATCAGGATCCGAAGAAATCAGGACACAGGGGTTTCGGTTTTGTTACATTTGCAGATGACGGTGTGGCTGATCGCGTGGCACGTAGATCCCACGAAATTCGAGGCCAAGAGGTCTGTCTATATATAAATATTTATTCATCTGTTTATGTCATATCATTTTCTGTTCTCAAATAAGCAAATGGGTATAATTTTTCTTGCAGGTTCTCATAGACATTTATTTATCTGTTTATGTTATATCATTTTATGTTCTCAAATAAACAAATGGGTATAATTTTTCTTGCAGGTTCTCATAGACACAGCAGCGCCACTCGAAGTAGGAGGCGGCGGATCTGGGAGAGAGAGGGACAGAGACAGGGACAGAGAGAGGGATAGAGACAGAGGAGAGAGGGACAGAGGAGAGAGGGATAGAGATAGAGATAGAGAGAGGGGGATTCTGGGGAGCAGCGCGGGTGTGATGGGCGGAGGCTACATGGACGCAATCTCGGCCCTCGATCCGTTTGGGGTCGCTGCTTACGGACCGATGAGATCGTTCGGAAGACTTTACGGCGCCATGCCATATGATACCGTATGAAATATGATTGTTATGTTGATCAGTTACCTTTGTTATGTTTGTTATTGGCGTTTATTTTGTTTTTGTTTTTTTATTTTTGTTTTTTTATTTTTTGCAGTATGGCTATGGGTATGATATTTTTTTTTAAAATATGTTTAGAAAAATGTTTTATTGTAGGGCCGTAAAATGGGAATTTCAAAAAATTTAACTAGTAGTTAGATGGAGGGTTTTTTTGAAAATTAAATGTTGATCATAGGGGGTGTTTTGAAAATATGAAATGTCGGGGTAATTTGTAATATTGAAAAAAGTTGGGGGGTTATTTGAAACCTTTATTGTTTCATTTGTTATTGGTGTTTATTTTGTTATTGTTTTTATTTTTTGCAGTATGGGTATGGATATACTGGAAATAGTAGTGGAGGTGGTGGTGGTGGTGGTGGTGGGACAAGAGCACCGAGAGATAGTCGCTATCGTCCCTATTAATGTGACGTGCTTGTTGAAATATATGATGATGGTTTGTAATGGTAAAATGTTCGCCTTGTTTGGCGTATTATGTGCTTTTGTTTATTTTTTATTTTATGGTAGAGAAATCTTATTGTAGTGGATGGGTCTTAATGTTGTTGTTTATTATTTTTCAGGATTTTTTGTTGTTGTGAAATGATATTATTTATATTCAAGATTTTTATGTATTTGTATGATTATGATGATTTCTCTTTCAGTTGTTGATTATCTTTATTGTTAGTTTTTAATTTGCTATCTTGAAACATTTATTGCTCATGTTTGTGCATACTGTTGAGCTTTATTATTTGGTCTTTGTAAGAACAGACACTGCATGTATTTGTGGAACTTGTATAATTTCAGATTTATAGAAATCAAGTGCCCCAGAATTGGAAATTATAAACTTTGGTTTGATTAGTATTAAAATCCCTTGTTGCTATATACTTATTATGATATTAGAGTAAAAAACTAATATAATTGTTACTTTACTTTATTGCGACATGAGTTACATAACTGTAAGTTTTCCTTTTCTACCAATCACTCTATCTTGGCCTCCTAAAGTATTTGTTTACTGTGTGGAAGATATATGTTAGCACACATAGATTTCGGTTAGAATCAGTATTACGATTGAAACATGTAGATTAGTATTACAGTAGGTATAAAGCCAGTGGTACAAACATGCAAGTATACATGTCAGATTAGTAAAACACCATTGTAATATGTAGCAACAAAGGATTTTAATTTTGATTTGATAAATTACAGCATGTCAACAAGTTAAAGCTCACCATCAATTTTTGCAATTAAACCGTGATTACGAATTTAAGCCTCATAGTACCAAGCTTTGCTCAGATGACCGTATGCAAAACAAAGGTGAACCAAATAGCTTCAATTATGAATAGGTACAGTTTAATATAATTTTAATCTAATTAGTTCTAAGATCAAATATAACAACACTGATTTTCATAAGGAGTGTTTGTTTATGTCTGGAAAAATTCGAGTTCCATTAGTTCCACTTATGTTGGGCCAATGCACCAATTCTTCCTATTTGTAATATTTTCAATAGATGATAATTTATCAACATATCATGTTTTATCAATGCCAATATCTGTCAAAAAGGAATAGTATGAAGTACATCACATATAAAAATTCATCATAGTTCATTTTTGTGTCAACAATATATCATTTAGTAGTGTATATAGAAAATGCAGAACTCAAATTGTCAAAATGTATATGGATTATCAAATATGGTAAATTGAGTATATTCAACTGGAATTTTGTGGCTCAAATCTGTTCAAGAGTAAAAACTGCTTTGAACACTGAATGATCTCAATTGACCTGAAATCAACATTTCACTATCTAATAAAGCTTTGACTTTCACATATGCTCAAATCAGATGTTCTAATGATTTGTATGAAAAATTAGATCTAAAAAAATGATAAAAAGAGAAACACAATTCGATCCTATCTGAAGGTTCATTCAAATACTCAATAGAACAATCTCCCCTAACCAAAATCAAAGAAACCTAACTCGAATAGCAAATCGATGAGAATTTAATCATCAGATTTAATCCTTTATTCCGAATCGGAGGCAGTAACACAATTTATGTACTGAGTTGAGCCTCTACTGACACATCGACTTGTTTTACTTGATAACTAAAATAACTATCCAAAAAAGTTTCTTAGATAAGTCCAACTCAAGGACCCAATACATGCAACCAGGATAACACAGATCATAAAATTAAAAAAATATGAATAATTACATGTTGAATCTCTGACTTGCACCCCATCTACCTAAAGCGCTAAATTGGGTAAGATTTAAAAACTAAAAAAAATTGAAAACTAAAATGGTCATAGGAGTTGCATATCTTAATACTTTTTCTAGCTAGCAAAATTGAGATAACAACATAAGATAGATGGAGCGAGGACACGTTGACTCAGTGACAACTCTGTTAAGAGAGACAAAAACAGTTTTACAGAGCTTTTAACAAATAGTCTCGAAATAGTCGAATTGCAAAATCTAAACTTAGGAAAATTACTTATGATTCACTTATTCAAATGGAGGGTAAAATACAACAAAATCAATCCAAAATAAGCACACAGTCCCAAAACTCGTCAACTCTCATAAGTTTCAGCGGAAACATCGTCAGTAGGATTCTCAGTCTTGAGCTTTTGTTCTTCTAGAAGCTTCATCTGGTGCTCAGCATGTTCTCTCTCACACTGATTGATGCCCATTACGATATCAAGCATTGTGCCAGTCGTGCCGAAAAACACAAGAGGACCCAACGATTTTCTCTTTATTCCAACTGGAATAGCTATTAACGCGCCTGCAACTGAGAAAAGCCATGTACCAAGAGCTGCACTGTATTGGTTTCAAAATACTTTGTTATATTAAAGCATGGTTTTACAAAAATCAACATATGACATATACCGATCGCTTTAACTGGTTGTTTTAATTGTTGAATTGAAATGATTTCTGTTTGTGTAAACTCTAATTCCATAATCCCTCTTATTTATCCCCAATTATTTCCCATATTTCACCAGAATAGAACAACAAACGGACATCAGTAGTAATACGAAAATGGAGAGACAAGAAAGAGAGAGAAGGAAACGGACTTGGCGACGGTGCAATCCTCTAACTGCTTGACTGTTTCATCGCCTCCCTTTCCGCCTATTCTCGCCATTTTTGTGTCTCTATTCAAGCCCGATCGAGCCCGAATCTCTCCCAGCGTTGAATGCGCTATGTTTTCTAGTTCCAGTTTATAAAACCATGGAAATAAGTTCTCGGTTTTAAAACCAGGAAGTGAACTTCGTATTTGTGCACTTGCAAGAAAAATGATGAAACTAGTGTGTAACCTCGGAGAAATTGTAATGGTATCTTTAATATTTTATAGATATATATATTTAATTGAGATTTAAATGATATTTATTAAATGTTATAGTGGGTTATTTAACACTATCTTTGTAGTAACTTTTGTTAGTATATGGGTATTTGTAGATTTTTTTTTCTTTTACATAAATGGGGCTATAGTAAAGACGATCAGGATCGGATAAATCCAAATGTCATGTTCCGATTCCAAACGACATAAAAGTATGGCCGTTTCCTTTCTGTCTTGGAGCCAAACATGGTCGGTTCACATAACAGTTTTGGAAATCTTAGGACTCTGTTGGGGGTATCGTGAGGATATGTTTAGGGATGTTTTGGAATGAAAACGGGTTTGTAGCGGTTTCGGGATGATCATTCACCTTTTCGGCTCCGTTTGGCTAATGAACGGAATGAGACAGTGGATGTTTCCGCGCTATTTTGTGGCCGTTTCTTACTTGTTTCACCGTTTACTCTTTTCCACCATCATTTTCATCGCTTAGGTTAGATAAGTAGAGAGAAGTGTGTTGTGGAGTTGTAGAGGTCTTTGATGGATGTTTTGGCCATCTTTGGCTTAGTTTTACGTTTTGGTCCTTCTTTCGAGTTGTAAATTAAAACTACGACCTCAAATTCTTTTTTTAGGTTTTTTTACTTGAGTTTCACATAAAAATGTATTGAATGTCTTTAAAATTAATTTTATCTATTTTATATGCATTTTATGTGAATTTTGAGTGTAAAACTTATAATAAATTTTTAAAAAATGTATGTAAAAATACACATTACACTGGTATATTTTTGTAATTTTGATTTTTTTTTTAGTGAATAATCAAAATAAAATATCATACATGAAATACACAATTTAAAATCGAAGAAGAAAATTACAATTTAATCAAAAAAAGAAGAAGAAAATTACAGATAAAATGATAGATCAGCAAAAAAGAATATCATTATTTCAGAACGAAGAAGAAATTACAAGATAAATCGATAGATTAGCAAAAAAACAATACCGCAATTTATGATCAAAGAAGAAATTACAAGATAAAAAAGATAAGAAACTAATCATACAAAACAGAAATTGCAAATCTGATTGAAGAATTTCAGCATGAAATCAGTGCAAAAAGATAGATAGAAAGCTCATTAGATCAAACTAACAACATTACAGCTTGATAGACAGTTCACTCCATGAAATTAGAAATAAATTTTCGAAGAAATACGCAAAGTATATGAGCAGTCATGCAAATTATGCGAGAAGGAAAGAGAGAGAGTGGGAGGAAAGTATGTGAGCATATTTGGAAATTATGAGAGAGAGAGAGAGAGAGAGAGCCACTGGCTTGGTTTAAGTTGTACATGCTGACTAAGGGGCCATTTAGTTCGTGGTTTGATAGATGCCAATGAATCTCAATCCAAGAAATATCATTTCAAGACATGTGTGATTATCATGTTTGGTTGATGCATATATCATTTCCATAATTTGAATGTATAAAATATCATCATTTATTTGACTTGCTACATTTATAAGATATATTTATATAAATTAATTAAAATCTCACATAAAAAATAATTAAAAAAATAGAATATTCTAATAATAAAATTAATAATCCATTATCAAAAGAAACAAATCCAACAACTAATAATCATAATAAAAACTATTGCTCAAACATCACGTACAACAATAGTTAGTCATTTGTGATACGCGAATAATACGATTCGCGATATGTTTGTGTATAATTCGTATTGAACATTTTCTAAGTTAGTCAAATATTCCGTCAAATAAAATGAAGACAATATTAATTCGTCAATTCGGATCATTATTTGGAAAATTTTGGTATATTAAATTATTTAAATATATATTTTTATTTAAAAATAATTGAGAAAATATTATATTTCGTAAAAATTCGGAAAATACGGGATGAATTTTTGTCATATCAAAAAATCGCGAATGAATGTGAATTATTGAAATGAAGACGCGAATTTTTAAAAATTCGGAAAATACGTGTATAATACATAAATTATTCGCGAACTGAACAACTATGTTTGCAACTATCAAGTACCCAAAGTGTATATTCTTCCTTCATAGAATCCGGTAGTGTGAAGAAGTAATTTGTCATGCTCATATCTTTCAATATTAGAGCACTTGCTTTCATACGCTGATGAAAGTTTGCTAGTTATCAAAATCTCACAAAAAAAGCTTGGATGGTTGATGTACAATAAAGAAGAAGAGACATTTTATAGAAATTTTCCTCTCATTAATTTTGGCGGGAAATTGAAAAATGGATTCCCTCCTTGTGGGAATGTGGAAAGATATCTATTTTGGAGGTAATCCTATTGCCACCAAATATTACCTAAGGAATTCTCAATTACATTATTTTATTATCTCGTGACATACCAAACGTAGGAATTGAATTCATTCTACTTGGATGTCTTGGCATCCTAATTTAAAATCACGACTAAACGGCCCCTAAAATTATACCCACATGTTTAATTGGGTTGCGCGTTTAATTGAGCTGTAAAAGACGGGTGGTGTTTAGGTGCTAGTTAAGCTGGTGACGTAAATAATTTTTCTTGTAATTATTGTTATCAAATTCCTTCAAGTTTTTTAGATAGAATGAAGAGGGTTCTTCTCAATCACTAGGTTATAAGTCCATCTCACATTTCCCAAAAAAAAAAATATTGTTACCAAATTATTTTAAATATAGGTTTGGCTCATGTTCATATACCCTCACCTATTTTCAATTTGCTACTTTGATTTCTAGGTTTATTTTTATAGCTGATTTGTAGGACTATGACGTTTTTATTGATCATGGCGGTATTTTTATCTGTAAATATTCACATTTCTTGTATATGCATAAGATAAGCCGTACCAATTTCTTTCTTGTCAAAAGATATGTCATTCCAATTCAAACGCAATGAAACATTAAAGGCATAGGCGGCCTTTGGGTTAATTGGACTCGTCATTTTCTCTGCGATGCCTATACACTTATTAGACCCTACAAGAAGCCCGGCCCAAGAAGTCGCCGACGCTTCTTCCAAAGCTCAACCAAACAAGTGTCCTCATGAAGCTTGATCTTCTCTGCGTGAACTTTAACAGGACACTAAATATTTTTCTTTTGAAATGTCACGAACTTAATATTTAATATTTGATTGATCCAATGGAATAATATATTGATTTCTTGGTGTGGTTTTCTCCATATCTTTTCACTTTTTTGGTGTGCTTTCTCCATATCTTTTCACTTTTTTCACTTTAGTTCCCCTCTCTTAACTTACCTCCAAAACAAACATGGTATAAGATTTCCTTATCTTTCCTTTCCTCTCTTTTCAAACCAAGCAAAGCCTAATGGTGACGGCGATAGGGATAGACTTGGGAACAACATAATCATGCATGGGAGTGTGGAAGCACGATCAGGTTGAGATCATCGCGAATGATCAGGGCAACCGCATCACGCCGTCTTTATCAGGGCTAAGAATGATGTCGCCATGAATCCAACCAACACCATCTTTTGTCTGGTTTTTGTTCCTCTTCCCCTCTTCTTTCTCTTTGTTTTGAGATAGTTTTATTTTTCTGTGCATGTCCTGTAACACCTCAACAATGAAATTAAATAACACAGTCAAATCCCTTCCCTGTTAAATTTGTTAACCTCAACAGTCAAATTAAATAACATAGTCAACTCACTTCACTATTAATTTGTTATATCTCGTACGCTTTGAACTTTGCTGAGTATGATTGCCTTGCCTCTCTTACTGACCCTGGAGTTGTAGTATGATTAAAGTTTTTTTTTAAATTACTACAGAAATTTTAAGTAAAATTATTTTACTTTAGTAGCAATTTATTCATTCGAGACCATGATTTCTCTGTAGACATTTTTTTTTTCAATTTAGTACTCCATATTTTTCTCAATTGTTAATGTGACTTGGTGAGTCTGAGTCTATGACTACACTGAACAAAATGGTCTTCCCATATTCGATATATTTTGATATATTCTATATTGATAATTTTATCAAATTAATAGAAGCAAAGATTATATTCTTTTATATAATTTTAAGAAAAATCATACTGCGAATAGAATATACTAGAGATCTCTAAACATTTTCTTTTCCTATGTATTCTTAGTTCCCTTATTTATATATTTACGACTAAAAAATAAAAGAATCTTCTCAGTTTTTAGTATTATTATTTTCTATTTTTCATCACAATATTGGAATTTCAATTTATTCATGTATCATTGCTATATTCATCTATCATTACTATAGTATTATTTTGATAATACATTATGGAAATAGATCAACTTTCTAAGATCAAGAAAGAATATACCTCTATAAAGAGATAGAAAGAAGAAAATAGAGTCTTATCTTTCATAATTCTAAAGGATAGTTCAGATACAAATAGTATTACCTTGTTTTGATAAAGAATAGAGAAAGTGAGACAAAGTGAAGTAATCAAATTTTATCTCTCTAAGAAAGTCTTATGTTTACAAGATATTTAAATAAAATGGAAATTGAATAGGAAATCGGGATTCTATTAAATGAATCATTAAACAAGACATACCACACAACACACATACTCATTCATTTGATCCAAATCGATTCTAAATTTCACTTAGGAAAAGAACTCTTGGATCAGCAAGTTCGAATCAAATCAAATAATTTAGCATATTTCAAATTATATAGAAGGGAGTACGTTTATGTTTCTTCTTCATGAATATGATATTTTCTGGGCATTTCTAATAATATCAAGCCTTATTCCTATCTTAGCTTTTTTTTATTTCAGGAGTTTTCACCCCGGTTCGTGAAAGACCAGAGAAGCTTTCTAGTTATGAATCGGGTATAGAACCTTTGGGAGACGCTTGGTTACAATTCCGGATCTGTTATTATATGTTTGCTCTTGTTTTTGTGGTTTTTGATGTTGAAACAGTCTTTCTTTATCCATGGGCAATGAGCTTCGATGTATTAGATGTATCTGTATTTATTGAAGCTCTCATTTTCGTGTTTATCCTAATTGTTGGTTCAGTTTATGCATGGCGAAAAGGAGCATTGGAATGGTCTT